>JASDQU010012379.1:12421-32880 GCA_032191745.1 Picea mariana
TATCTAGACAAGTACGTATTCACCGACTTGCATGAAGTATTTTTTTGTGATTTCCCACACATATTGCAAGAGTGGATAAAAATATTGAAAGACAACCATCCTACGAATCAGATTAGACAGCTACAGTGGAATCATGAAGAGATCGTGCAGCTACAACAAGTTGATAATAAGTTTACGCATGCGGTAGATTTATGGCTAGATAGCATTGTTGTTGGATTCATCACAGAGTTTGTGGTAGATACAGCGAATTCCTACAACGTAACTAACCAAGAGCTCTTGAAGGGACCTCGAGGTAGGTACATCAGATCGTTATATACTTCCATTAAGATATTATTATATAACAAAGGTGTAATGACGATGGAGTCAGATAGCTAAACTTCCCTACGTACATGGGGGATGATGGGAAGCACTGAGATGAGAAGGAGAAGGGGATAAAGGAAAGAAGGAGGAGGCCTTGGACCCAATTATGATGAATGAATACCAGATCAAGCGGATCATGGCAAAATATGGAAGGACACGTAGTGGAGAACCCTACCAATATAAGGTGAACACCAATAAGAGAGTCATAGCCGCGAGGGAAGGCTTGGAAAGTGATGAAGATGAGCTAGAGGATCTTCGGGCTGTAGAGAAGATTGAGGAAATCCTGCATATGAGAGGAAGACGAGAGGTCCAAGAGAGAAAATAGAAGGCAACACTCCTATCCATATCAGTGTCAGGGTCGAACCCATAAACCCATGTGTGACTAACACACCAAGAAGAACACCACCATTTAGATAATCGAATTTTGGGAGAAGGAAGACAGCAGAAAGTACATCTACACAAGGAACAACAACTAGGGGAGCCAGTTTAGGAAGCAATAGTCAATTATCTACACTGCATAGAGGTAGTAGTTTAGCATTCAGAATGGCAGGACATGATCCAACCATCAAGTCACCAGAATTCAAAGGAGAAGCGTCTGAGGACCCGAAGAAGCACCTTTTTATCTGTGAGAATATTTGGGAAGCAAAACAAATCACATACGAGGACATTAAACTAGCACGGTTATCTATCACATTAAGATATCATGCACTAGATTGGTATATGAGTTTAGCTACAAACAATCTACCAGGGACAACCAGAATGATTGGAGATATCAAGAAGTTGTTGATAAATGAGTTCCAGAAGTCTAGTTCATAGGATCAATACATGAACGAGATGATAGAGATTAGATAGAAACTAGGAGAATATGTATGGGAGATTGACCAGAGATTTAAATGGTTGAAGGGGAAGCTAAAATACGTCATGACAGATATGCATCATAGGCATATTTTCATCAATTCATTGCTACCACACTTGAAGTATATGTTGCGACAACAGAAGTTCCAGATGTAGACAGAGGCTTTACAAGCATCCCTACAACTGGAAGAGAACCAATATCAGAAGATATACCCATCCATAGAGGAGTTGGAGGATATGAAGAACTTAATGTTCCAGCTAAACCAAAACAAGAACAAGGACAAAATAGAAGTTGTATGGTGTACCACATGTAGGACAGAAGGACACCATAAAAATGAATGTCCAACATTTGCGCAGTACATGGCAGAAGGAATGCCAAATCCATTACCAAAAGAAGGAATATGGTGTAAGATATGTAAGAAACAGGGTCATGATCCATACCACTGCCCAATGATGCAGAAATACCAGACAGTACTGAAAATATCGTATTGCAAATTTTGTAATTCAGTAGGCCACAATGACAAAGATTGTAGAACCATGGACTTGATGAGGGAAATAACATCAGATGCATACAGGGTTCAAGTAGAAATGATGACTGGACAGGATGCACCTCAGTTTAACCAAGTACCATCCCCGTACAACACTGTGTAGCAACAATATAACACTACGCAGTCGTAGTATAATACTGCACAATCACATTATAATATCACATAGTATAACTAGGCACCTTGGTATAACGCATTGTGAGGGGATCAAGTTGGCTATAGAGGGGGAGGTAGAGCAAGAGGATGATTTGGAAGAGGTAGAGTACCAATGGTATGTCACAACTGTCAACAACCAGGACACTATGCAAGAGAATTCCCACCTCCACTGATGACCTGTATGTATTGTCGCGCATCAGATAATGACACAGAAGAATGTCTGACAATATTAGGGAAGATCCAGGAAAAGAGGAATCAGAACAATCAGAATGTTCATTGGATTTCAGAAGGAAGGGATGAAGGGAGAAACATCAACATAGTTACACAGGGAGGAGATAAAATAGGTAACGACGCACTAACACAAGAGTCGGTACAACACCAATGTGTGAAGAAGAATGTCAAACCAAAGAAGCAGTTTGATGCGCAGAATGAGAGGGAGATATTCAAGCAAGGCTAACAAGAATTCCTGAAACCAAACATTGCATCGACATCAACCGCACAACATAATAAGGAAGTAATAGATTATGATATGCCTCCATCGTTGGATCACACCAAAGAAACACAATCCATGGGACAAGTAAGTACCATTAAGGGTTTTTTACAATCCTGTGTTAGACTACTAAATTATTCATCCTCTGTTAAAGTATTACAAAATATGCTAGAAAGATGTAGTGTAGAAGCAAAAGGAAATTTAGAACAGAAAACAGTCAATCACCTACATACAAGGAGGATAACAAGTAGGGAATTCAGGTTGAACGCCAACATTGGATATTTTAGCATGGGAGATATCATACTAGATTTAGGATCTGAAGTTAATGTATTACCCAAGAAGACATGGAAATGTATGGGAGAACCCACATTAGGATATTCACCTGTTCAATTGAAACTAGCAAATCAACACAGAGTTCTACCAATTGGAAGAATAAAAGGAGTAGCGGTAGACCTGGATGGAGTGCGGACTAAAGCCGACTTTGAAGTAATCGAAATAGTGGATGGCACAACACCTTATCTGGCATTACTGGGTTTGGATTGGACATTTTATAACCAAGACATAATCAACCTAAATATGCAGAAGATGACCTTTGAGTCAGGGGAATACCGAGTCATTCTGCCATTGGACCCATCCAAAGGGAAAATATTTGTAGAGCCTACTTGCTTGGACTTGGAGGAAATTAACCAGTTGTACAGAACAATTACGCAAGATGAGGATTATGTGAACCCAACTGTAGATGGGGTACTCATTTGGTGAAGCATCACCTCATGTGCATCAGACTCAAATACGGGCTTAGAAAATTGGCAGCAAAGGTTACACGAAGTCTCCACAAGAAGATGCACAAGAATAGACCACGTAGTAAGATAGGTAGGTACAGAGATAAGGGAACCGCCCAAATTCCATGGGGTGAATGACCTAGAAGCATTCTTAACATGATACGAAGATGAAGTATTATAAAATTAGAGGCTCTTATCCCTAGATATAGCACTCAAGGAAACATCTACGAGATGGTGGGGTGCGCACAAAGAAATAGTCAAGGATTGGTACCAATGTAAATGGTTACTGTGCATTAGGCTTGGAGCAGAACAAGGAAGCAACCAGCTAGAGAAATATGATGGACATGGAGCACCATTAGAACACTTGGAGAAGTGCAAAACGCTATGGAGGATGACACCATCGGAGGACTGGCCTCACTATTTTGTTCACACATTAGAAGGTATCCCAGCAAATTGGTATGCAGACCAAGAACTATGCTGAGGAACGATGAGTTGGACAGTACTACAAAAGAACTTTATAGACACTTTCTCATTTGAGCATGAGAACCCCAACATAGACGTGGCACTTAAAAAAATCATAGGGGTGATATTCATTAAGGAACCAAAAGTTGAACTCATGACAGAAGAACAACAGTAAAATAAACAAACAATCAAAGAACTATTTCCATGCTACCACGTGCAGGGAGAAGCACCATATGAAGATGACCCACATGATATTTAGATTGAGAAAGTTGAAGGCGAGAGAGACGTGGAAGGTCCACCTCTGGATTCAAAAGTAATTGTTACACCGATCAAGGTGAAGAAAGTCAACATTGGGATAATTGAAAATCCAAAAATGGCCAACATTGGAGACTATTGGGATGAGCAAACAATAGAAAGTATAACAGAGTTACTGCACGAGTATAGCGACATGTTCCCAACAACATTCACATAAATGAAAGGCATAGCAGGAGAGCTAGGTGAAATGAAGATACCGCTTAGAGATGAGGCAAGACCGATCAGACAGCGACCATACAGACTGAATCCCATATATAAGCAAAAAGTCAAAGTCGAAATTGATAGGATGTTAGAAGTTGGAATCATAGAACCAGTAGAGGAATCAGAATGGATAATCCCGATGGTAGTTCAGGAAAAGAAACAAGGGGGGATAAGAATATGTGTCGACTTAAGGAAGTTGAACGATGCGTGCCTACATGACTCGTTCCCTACTCCTTTCACAGATGAAGTGTTGGAGAATGTAGGAGGAGAGGAATATTATTCATTCACCGACGGATTCTTAGGATATCATCAGATCAAGATAGCACCAGAAGAAAGATACAAGACCACCTTTTCCATAGAATGGGAATCCTACCAGTATACGGTCATGTTGTTTGGATTGAAGAATGCACCAGCAATATTTTCTAGAGTAATCATAGTTGCATTTGAAGAATTTATCCACCAGTTCCTAGAGGTATATCTGGACTATTGGACAGTCTATAGTTTGTTGAAAGACCATGTAGAGGTCTTGTAGTTGATGTTATAAAGATGTAGACAGTGTCAGATATCGTTAAATACCAAGAAGTGCATATTCGGAACACCTTTTGGAATATTGTTGGGCCATATAATATGCAAGCAAGATTTGCTAGTAGATCATGCCAAGATTGCAGTAATTGTTAATCTACCACCACCAAAAACAGTCTTCCAATTGAGAGTGACATTGGGACACACAGGATATTACAATAAATTTATAAAGGGGTATGCGCAAATTATTGTGCCAATGGAGAAATTTCTAAGGAAAGACACAAAGTTTTATGTGGAATGAGGACTGTCAGCACGGATTGGACAGCCTGAAAGAGAAGATGGTAACTGAACCAATATTAGTATTCCCATATTGGGAAAAGACATTCCACGTACATGTAGATGCATTATCCATAGCACTTGGATCCATTCTGGCGCAGCCAGGAGCAGGAGAATTGGACCATCCGATAGCATTTGCTAGCAGAAAACTGTCAGAATCAGAGAAAAATTATAATACCACAAAAAGAGAAGGCTTAGTGATGGTCTATGTGCTTTAGAAGTGCAGACATTATTTATTGGGGAAACATTTCAAGATGTTCATAGACCATTCAGCACTCAAATATCTCGTCAACAAGCCAGTGTTGGGGGGATTAATTTGTAGATGGTTATTACAATTCCAAGAATTTGACTTTGAAGTGATATTCAAACCTAGAAAGTTGAATGTAGGACCTGATCACCTGTCGAGGATCAAAAATGGGGAGGAACCTACGATTCTAGAGGATAACTTTCCCGATGCATAGTTACTTTCAGTCCAAACAACCAATGAATACTTCACATACATCATCCAATACTTGAGTACAGGGACTACGCCACAGGAACTCAACACTGCGCAGAAGAAAAACCTGGTAGTCAGGGTTGCAGACTATCAATTGATCGCAAGACACTAATACAAAATGGGTGCAGATAGTATCTTGAGAAGATGTGTGCTAGAGCATGAAAGACCAAGGATCTTAGCAGAAGCCCACGAGGGAATAGCAGGAGGAAATTATGCAGGCAAAGCTATCGCACAGAAGATATTGCACACAGGACTATGGTGGTCGACCATGCACAGAGAATCAAAGGACTACTGCCAGAAATGTGATATATGTCAGAGGGTTGGTAAACCGAATAGAAGGGACAAGATGCCCCTCAAACCAGAGGTAACCTTTAAAGAATTTGACAAGTGGGCAATAGATTTGTGGGACCAATTAACCCACTAACAAAAAGGTCAGGAGAAAGGAATATTATCATTGTGACAAAATACTTAACAATATGGGTAGAAGCAACACCAGTGAAATATTGCAGCGCAGAGACAACAGCACACTTCCTATTTGATCAAGTGATCACTAGATTTGCTTGCCCAAGGATTTTGATGAGTGACAAAGGCACTCATTTCATTAACAGTATTATTAAGGCTATGACTGAGGAGTTTGAAGTTCATCATCAAAAGAGTACACCATATCACCCTCAAGCAAACGGAATAGCGGAAGCCTTTAACAAAATCCTTGAAAATGCACTGACGAAGATCTGCAACGTTAATAGGGATGATTGGGACTTAAAGATACCAGCAGTATTGTGGGCATACATGACCACATGCAAAAATTTGACAAGACACACACCATTGAAATTGGTGTATGGACAAGAAGCATTGGTGCCATTAGAATTTTTGGTACCTAGTCTACTTGTAGCAACAATTACAAACATGATAGAACGGGGTGCAATACAGGAAAGGATAAATCAGTTGATGATCATGGAGGAAGAAAGGATTATATCAGGGTTTCACCAAGAAGTATAGAAAACAAGGGACAAAGCTTGGCATGACAAACATATCAAGAGGAAATACTTCAAGGAAGGAGACTTAGTCTTGGTGTATGACAGTAAATCCCTTCAGCACCCAGGAAAACTCATAATGCATTGGTTATGACCATATGAAGTAAAGACTGTCACATATGGGGGAGTTTTACAATTGAAAGATTTAGGAGGAACAAAACTCAGAGGGATGATCAATGGGAGTCGACTGAAGTTGTATAGTGGCACTCAACCTCCCAGCACTTAAAAAAAAAAACAAAGGGGTTACCACACTGAACATCAACAAACGCGTAGCGCGTAGAAAAGAGAACGAAGTACACGCACTGATAAACACTAACATCACGAAGAAAAGACCAGTGGTCACTAAAAAGTGGAAACAGCGGGAATAGCAAGTATGGAAAATAAAGCACCAATGGATGATGGCTATCAAACTTAAATGACATAAATGATTGACGGGACGCCGTATTAATCGCGCCAACTAGTGACGGCAAGGGAGATCAATGGAAAGTATGTGGGAAGCGTCGGTTCATTTAAAATGCACGATGGGTAACGTCTCCGAGAATTTTTACTCAATTTCTATATAAGAAAAGCACATCAGGATTGCAAGGGATATTGTGAAATCGAGAAAATCATAGGGCGATAGAATATACAGAGCAGAGAGTAAAGTTTGCAGAGGTTAAAGAGGCCACTAAGATCGGCGGAAAGTAATTTTACCACCATTTCACCACCCAAACTGGGAGAGTCGAGCCAGAATTGTATACAACCTCGCAACAACGTCAGATCACCACTACAGCCACAGGGAAACGAACAACAACCACCTCAGCCTTTAGAAGTCGTCAATGTGGACGAAATCTCGTCACCCGATATGACACCAAGAAGCCCCACACCTATCGTGGAGGAAACCCAGCAGACAGCACCAATGGGCATGGACATCAATGTGCCAAAATGGGGGGCCAACAGGATGAGGACGCAAGCAATCATTCGCACCCCAAAAACCCTGAAGAAGCCCCGAAAATTAATGGGACGGTCCCAAACCAGGCAGAAACGACCGCACCAGAAAGGTCACACACAACCACGCCAGAATAGCCAGAGGAGGGTACATTGGAATATGTCATCGATCGGGAAGATGAGTATGCAGAAGAGAGAACAATGGAGGTTGTAACCTTGAGTTAGCCACCACATTGGAAGGGCAAACAACCAGTACCAAGATCACCGCGCAAGCAGGCCGCCATAGGCATTGTCTTGCCATGCATTCCAGAAGGGGTACGTATCGCAGGCAATATGTTAGGCCATGTGGATAAATTTTTGTACTCATACCATGATGTGACAGACACGAACAAGTTTCTAGATTTTTCCAAGAAATTATATCTAGAGACTGTGGGTATAGGACCGTTTGGCGAACCGATTAACCAAGCAAGTCAATGGGCAGTCGGACTAGCCAAAACTGGGATTCTAGGTGTATTGGACATCCCACACTTTGGGAGGGGCCAACACGCAAACAATTGTGTCAAGAAGCTGATGGTTGTCACCCATGGAAGATACATGTGGCTGGAACAGATCGTCTCAATAGATGTAGAGCTCATTGCATACATCACAAGGCTGCCATTATGGGGGAAGGCACTCACACAGTTCCTTGAGGACAAGATGAAGAAGAAGGAAGTGGCCAAGGAAATGAAGAAGAAGTATGATACTGAAAGGGGGTCACGCGGAATCATAATCGAGCGTATTAGTGACGCAGCGAAAAGAATGGCCACAAAAATTACGGCATGCAAATTACTCAAGAAATGTTGCAAGGAGGAAGTCCCTGTTGGGCTTGTTGCAGCTGCAGCAAAGTGTGTGGAGGGAACCACACTCAGGTGGGCCCTATATTTGTTGAATCTATTCCAGGAAGACTGTAAGGACGAGCAGGATCTGGGGATATAATTTCATTATTCATGGCTACTCATCCTGATCAGCTTGATCGGATGGAAGGAGCCTAAGTATTCATTCTTTGCCACAAGACCCAATCCTTTCCACACAGCTTGATACCTATCATTGGAGTGTGCTTCAGACCCCAAAAACAGAAAGGTGAATGCAGCCATATTCGAAGGATATCATAACAACCTACAAGAGAGAATCTCCAAGACTTGGTGGGTTACGCCGGAAGTGGTCGCCCAGTATCAGGGCATATCCAACTTTAAATCAACTAGACATGCAATGTGGATCCAAGCACAGAAGGATCCCAACAATCAATGGCTACAACTGTGCTACTACATCAAGGAGGAGGACATAGAGATGTCCATCAAGGATTGGAGCGAGGACTGGAGGATTCATGTCCTGAATCAAGAGATTCCCGTAGATACAGAGGCATAGGCAGGGCAAGAATAGACACATGTAGAAGAGATAACGTTGCCCAAGAAGCCAAGGACAAGTCAAACCCATGCGCAACAGAAGAAAGGAATTGTGTCTAAGAAAGGAACCCAGGCAGGGAAGAAGAACAACACCCAGGCACCCAGGCAGGGAAGAAGAACAACACCCAGGCACCCTCCAAGCACAGAAGGATCCCAACAATCAATGGCTACAACTGTGCTACTACATCAAGGAGGAGGACATAGAGATGTCCATCAAGGATTGGAGCGAGGACTGGAGGATTCATGTCCTGAATCAAGAGATTCCCGTAGATACAGAGGCATAGGCAGGGCAAGAATAGACACATGTAGAAGAGATAACGTTGCCCAAGAAGCCAAGGACAAGTCAAACCCATGCGCAACAGAAGAAAGGAATTGTGTCTAAGAAAGGAACCCAGGCAGGGAAGAAGAACAACACCCAGGCACCCAGGCAGGGAAGAAGAACAACACCCAGGCACCCAGGCAGGAAAGAAAAACAACACCCAGGCACCACGGGAACAGGAGAAACAGAATGAGACAACACAGGGAACCACATCAAGTGTTACTCAGCAGGAGCAAGGCCAAACCAAGAGGTCAATGATACAAATGGGGGGTGCACGCAAGAAAGCTAAGGCACACAGAACACCACCAAAATACACAATCAGAGAGGACAACGCTGACCTCGTAGCCTAGATGGTTCAGGACCGTACAGCGGAGGACTTTGATGAAGCTCGGCACCAAAGGCATAGAATGCAGGACGCGCTGGAAGACATGAGACAGATCCTCAAGAAAATCAGAGAAACACAGAGGGTCGACAAAGGAGTAGAATCAGTTTCAGCAACATTATGGATAGGAGTCGAGGTTGGATCGAGCGAGCAAGATAAGATCCAGATGACAACACAATCGATCTCAACATTTCACGTCACACCCAACAAGTTGTGCATGGATGAAATCGTGGGGCAGACACCCCTGAAGGATTTCGCCCAAATACAGTTGGTAATGATGCGGATACCAACCAAGGCCTTTTATAAACTTCAAGTCAGTGTCATGTAAGAGGTACAGTCACGCGCACGCACAGATGCAGCAGAATTGGAGCAGATAAAGGACAATCGATATGCATTGGAATTGGTACTCGAGCTGGCCAAGCTTGAGACCAAGGATTAAAAATACCGCACGAATAGGCTGGAGAAGGAATTGGTCGTAGCCTACGAGAAAATCCCAAAGAGCGCGCAGACGGTAGAGCTCACGATGAGACAGAAGATTGATCAGATTGTGCAGAAAATCGATCAATATAGGCAGGATATCGAGCACCTCTTGGAGTAGCTCATACCTTCCACTATGCCAGAGGTGAAAGAGCAGATAAATCATGAGGCAACAGCACAGATAAAAGAGATTGAGCGACAAGTTCATGCGGCGATCGACTTATTCGAGAAGGCAGCACAGCTATGGACGATGTTGGAAGAGGATCAATAGGTCCAACAGTGGGATTAGAAGAAAGAAAGGATAAGCGCAACTATCCAGGACCTCAAGCATAGGTAGAGGACGATGGAAATCACGGAGCACGTCAAAGGAGCATAGGATATGAAGAAGATGCATGCAGAACTCATAGTCACGCAGACACAGAAGAAGAAGCGCCAAGCTCGAATGGAACCGCTCCAAGAGCGAGCAGCAAAGGTCATTGCACAGTCAGAAGACACAAAGAAGAACATGGCACAAACTTAGGTAGAGTGTGCATGCATGATCAGCGACGTGATTGCAATGCAAGTATTGGACGCACTCAAGGAGAAGACCCTGCAGGCTCAAACGCAAGAAAAGGAACTCATGGAGAAGTTTGAGGCTCTCGCGGGAGAGATCGAAGAGGCACACAAAGTTTAGGTGGCTCAGGACGAGCCATATGTCAGTTTTGGGGGCCTGTTGGATGCAGGCCTAGCTAGAAAGAAAGGCTATTTTGGGAGGAAAAGCATGCAGAAGATAGCTGTAAGGAAAATCAGCATGTGCAAGAGAAGCAGGCAAAGTGCACATGCAAGGAAGACCTAACGACGTTAGGGTTAGGGTTTTTGTAATGCATTTTAATGGCTGGTGAGCCGAGGATATAAATAAGTAGTACGTAGGCAATGGAAAGAGAGACAGTGAGAGGGGAGAAGAGAAGACAGAGAGGAAGAGAATTGTAAGGATCGTATGAGTCATTAAGCTAGTGAGCTAGAGAAGGCATGAGCAACTCGATCCCAAGGGTTAGATCGCAGGCTGTGGAGCCTGGTGCGATCTAGTCAGCCTCACAGGGATCGAGGAGCCTATGGGAGAGAGGAAGAACTAAGACTGTAACCACGCATGGTGTGATATCTTTCTAAACTATAATAAAAGCTCCAGAGCCAAATCTTTGTGGGCGTAGCCCAAGAGGGGGTGAACTACGGTAATACTGTGTTATGTGAATGAATGAATGAATCTTTATGTTTGATTGGTTGATGAATGTTAGATGAATGAAGTCACTAAGAAGATCTGGTATCCCACTTGCAAGCATAGAATGAATGTTATAACTAGATATAAGATGGACTGAATACAGTTTACGGTGCACAACCACAGATATTTCTCAGTCTCAGGTTGAAAACACCTAAGTATTGTATCCACCCATAGAGATATCTCGGGTGAGATTGTGCAGTACACTCTATGTGTTGTGTTGTCTTCTGGTTTACCAGAGGGGCTGATAGTTTTACTGGGCTTTTGTTGGGAAGCCTATTATATCTGAACCAGGGTCAATATGTGAGGGTAGGACTAACAGAGAATATATAATAAAAACCAACAAGGAAGCTCCACATCCCTGTGTTCTCTGACACTAGTCGGAAGGAGGATACAACCCCCTTTCTTTGCCCTGTCCTACCACCCAGAAATATAGGTGTATACCAACCATCACTGCCACTATCACTTCCATTGTCACTGTCACATCAACCTATGACCTGTCAATATATCCAACCTGTCATTATATCCAACATGTCACTGATCAACCTATCCAACCTTTCATTGTCACTGATACTCAACCAGATCCTCTCACGTGGATCATATACCAAGAACACCTCTCAAATAGATGTCCAATATCACCAACACATGCCTCTATCAGGCATGTACCGTGATCACCAACATACCATCACAAGATATGTGTCTCAACCCTGTACCAAATCATGTACTAAACCATCAACCTATACCATACAGAGCATCAAACGTGTACCACAACCTATACCAAACATGTACCAAATCATGTACCAAACCTATAACAAATCATGCATCATTCATGTACGAAAACTTGTACCATACCATGTACCAAACTTGTACCAAATCATGCATCAACCAAAACCTGTGCCATACCATCTGCTAACACCATATCATGTATCAACTATGTATCTCACCACGCATCAATGTCACCAAGGACTGCCTCATACATATACCAAAAATGTATCTCAAACAATGTGACCACTATCCAAGATGCTCCGCAAACCATGTGCTTCAACCATATACCATATCACTCATGATATGTCTCAATAATGCCATACACCATGTACCATAAGATATCATCGATGAAGTGCCTCAACAAAGTACCAAACAACCAAGATCATATATTGAGTATATGCCTCAACCATGCACCTAATATGTGCCTCAAGCATGTGTCAATTCCTCAACAATATACCAAAGACTTGCCTCAAGCATGCACCATAACATCATCAACATGTAACCCTCAAAACATGCATATAAACATACTTGTAACTATGTAACAGACATGGTGTATGTGATCATAGACCTGCATAATTTCCTCAACTTCAGCAACAAGAGAATAGCATCTTCATCAAACTTTAGCTTCGTCTCACAAGACTAGTTTTTGGATTAGTCGCAAACCTTAACTTTTAACAAGCATAAATCTATACATGTAATGAATAAAGGTTTGAAACTTCTACCCAATATTATTTAATATATTCTCTACAATTCATCCAAGTTTCATTGATTGGAATATCCCAGAAAAGGAGTTGTAACAAAAATGGAAAACCTTGTTGAATTCTATCTTATTCTAGAGAGCGAACTTTTAGAGCATTCCACGCGTGGAATATTTGATATACAACTCTAAAAATCATAAACCGCATAACAAGGATTGTACTCTATCTAATACATTTTGTCTCACTAATTTTGGATCCTCTATGAATAATTTATTATTGTTTTACCTGGAACACATGTTTGAGACTAGTTTCACGACTAGACAAAAACCCTATTTTCCACAGAGTGTATCTCAAAAAATGCAATGACCCAGAAGTTGAAAGTTTTACCACATGTACCTTGACATTTCTTCTCAACCTCCTCCATTTTTTTGTTATTTTAATCATTCTAGAAATAAATTTATAGCGAAAATGGTAAGATGGCCTTTAAATAACATACCTTAGAACACATCATCACAAGACTTCATACTCCCTTGGAATTTCACCCTTCTTTACTTCATATTCCCTCTAAAATTCTCCTCATATCTCCTCGGTTACCTTAGATAAGAATCACTTACTCACATAGAATATATTCAATACAATGTGTGTGTGAATGCACTTATGAGTGACTTCTTGAGGTGTATATGTGAATGTACTTATGAGTGACTTCTTGAGGTGTATATATAATTTTTCTAAGTAACCTCTTTCATTAACTTTAGGGCTTCTTGAACTTTCTTGTTACAACCACTTTACCCTTTCATTAATGACTTGCAACCAATTAGGGGATTATTAACCCATATTGTAACCATTTAGGGGCTTCTTAACCCATATTGTAATCATGTAGGGGCTTCTAAACCCATCTTTGGGGCTTCCAACTTCATGACCTCATAACTCCTCAACCGTGAGGAACCACGTAGTATACCACCCATCACCGAAAACGGCATGATGAGGACTATCCATCCATGAGTGAGTTACCTGCATTTACACCGTCCTTCATGACCATATTCCTCAACCAAATTTGGGTACCATAACCATACCTCTAGGGCTTCATGTAGACTTCATAAAATGCACGCATCACATCTGCTGACATCAACCACTCCATCAATGACAACTAACTCGCCATAAATCTCAACCATATATCTAGGGCTTCCAGACTTCTCCAAGGTTTGACATTAATATCCAATGATTGACATCAATGACAACCAACTATCCAAACCAATTGTCCAACAAAATCAATCTCATTGTAATCTCCATTGTTTATTTTAGATTTATGTTCACTAGAAAGGGGGGAACCCCCTACCTATTTTAGAGGAGCACCTCTTCAACCTAATACTATACATATACCTCAGATGTGATGTAATAAAGTATAAAGGAGAAGGAAGGATTAGCATCAGAAATATCCATGATTGGACACTTGTAATCTTTGAATTTCATTTCATAATAATCTAAAGTTGATGTTTTGTTCATGTGCTTGAGTTCTTACTTAATCTAAATCTTTCTCACAGCGTGTGCTAGGTTTGGTAGGGCCCCCATTCTCTAACATGTGTTGTGCTATTTCCATTTGTTCTTGGTTAGCTAGTTTAGCCTTAAATCTGAATTTCTTGTATGTGTTTCAATTATCCCTTATGTATTACAAGCTTTCATTACATATCATTTACATTTGACCATTGAAGGCCATGGCTCATGAGAGAAACTCCTCTTTCGAATCCCTTGAACGCTTGACCATTAGAGTGAGCAAAAAACTAGGGTTAGCGCTCTTGGAGAGGCCTTGCTACTATTAACCCAGCGCAGTCATAGATTTTCCATTACACTAGGCTCCAGTCCTGCATATACTTTGCCTGCATATCACAAGCTTACCAGGTTGATGATTTAATGTCTGAAATTTATACATATAAATATCCCCACAATCACACTATTTAAATCAAAGGAAAGATGAAGAGTGGATGAAAGATTACTAAGGGATAGTTTGTTTGTGAGCGGATGTAAAGTGGAGCCAAAGCATTTGAAAACTGTGTTAAAAACGTTGCAAAAATGGAATGAGATCCCAGGCAAGTTTGCAAGTTTGTTTGTTCTAGTGCATTGACATATTTCTAAAACATTTTGGTAGATATTGTGCCCATGGTAGAATTGGAATCTATGATGGAATTGTTGTTGATACATGGTTCCTACCCTTGGAGGACCATACCTTGATGGTAACTACTCACAATCTAGAGGAGGTGGCTTTGTGGAGATTGTGTAAACCCCTTAGATATCATACCGGTCACTGTGTGTATTGTTTAGCAGCAAATTTTAGTGATTACTATCCATTCTGTTCGGGCACTACTTGGCATGTCATTGAGAACTATTAAGAATATTTGATGGTTGTGTTAAAACGTCGCTTTTCAAAGTGCCATAACTTTTGAATTCGATCAGTTGTGTTTCTGCATAGATAATTCGTGAAGGTGTTTTTCATTGTAAGGTTCCTCTTCATGCACAAGGGAAATTATCGTTCTGTGTGACATGTGGTAATTGAGAAGCTTACAGAGAAGTAAGAGAATTTAATACCATGCTAAACCTCATAGTTTTGCTAGTGTGAGCATTCTGAAATCCAAAAATGAAAACAAAGGCCATGAAGAATTTACGTTGCAAAAATGAAAACAATACCAGTTGAAATTCGATAGACAGATGAGCAATTTCGCATTGTTGCTGTGTAACTAATGGATGTCAAATTATCTTGCATGGACTATAAATAATACCAGCTGAACTTTAGCAAACAGAAAGAGTAATTTCGCACTGTTTTTACGAACAATTTTTCACTGTTGAAATATAACTTCGTTTGCACAAAGTGGATTGTTTTAGAATTAAGTTTAGAACTTTAATTTGGAAAGGGCATAGTTTAAACTTTTTAAGTTTTGTATTTTTAGACAATTATCATCAAAATTTGACAATGAAATTGTTGACAAAATCACAACTTTTTAACTTAGTAATCTAAAAAAAAGCCACACTTAACACTCAGCTATTTGAAGTGAAGCACTAACTTAATGGCCTAGCATCTATTCAATAAACATATATTTTTATTTTGGGCTATTCATTCCACTTGCCCCATTTTCCACATTTGAGAAATAAAATGTTACTTTATACATCCAAAGGAATATTGAAGTCGGCTATGCAAATTCTATGTAATGAAGTTTTGCAAATGGCCAAAGTAATTATGTAATGATGTTTTTGTTTTTCAAGTTGATGTAAAGAGTTTTAAAAATATTTTATAAAAAAGTGTATTAAAAAAATAAAATTTGTAAAAAAAAATATTTCTTAATCTAAGATTTTCACAAATTGTAAATGTTAAATGAGTTGAAAATTGTGAAAATGTTAAATGAATTTAAATATCCTAAATATGTAAATAAAGTCATGTCAAGTTCAGGTAGTGATGTTTATTTTAAAGTTGAGTATAATTTTTAGTCAAAGTTGAAGTGGATTATGGAAGTCAAAAAACAATTTAAGTTGTTGAAAGTTATTGAAATTGTCAAAGTCTAATATCAAATCAAGTTTAAGTAATGTGAAATCATGACAATGCTGCATTAATTAAGTTTTTTTTGATGGAAGTTAAAAGACAATTTAAGTTGTTGAAAGTTATTGAAATTGTCAAATTCTAATATCAAATCAAGTTTAAGTAATGTGAAATCATGACAATGGTGCATCAATTAAGTTTTTTGATCCAATGTCATATGTTGTCTTGTTGAACCTTGATATCACTTCAACCAAAAAAAATTATGCAAGTATAGAGAGAAAATGACAAAAGAAAACAAAAAACATAGAAGACAAAGTCCTAATGAAATGCAACATGAAATATAATTTCTAAGAGATGATGAAACTAAAGCAAGATGAAAATAGAAAAAGACGAGAGAAGTGAAAGAAAATGATAGAACAAAGGATGACGATGAAAGAAAGTGAAGAACACAAACTCCTAAGCATGAAAAAAAGAAGCAAGAGGCAATGGCATATTGAAGAAAAAAGAGACAAGGACAGAGAAGAAGCAATGAAAAAGACCGATGCAAAGAAAGAGAAATGAAACCACAAAGCAAAATTGAAAGAAGCACAATGAAAGTTAAGTAAAGAAAAAACAACAACAAACAAGATAAAAATTAGTGAAAAACAATACCATGAGTTCAATAGCAAAGATGCAAAAGTCATTGAAATGAATCCATAGAAAACAAAATCCCTAAGAACTTTAATGATCCTCTTTGATAATGATCTTTATGTCTATATAAAGGCTAAAATAGTGTCAAATGAAAATATATTTGAAATTATTTGTACCCAAGACAAATGATGATGTAGTTGATGTAACTTGTGATAAGACAAGTAAACGTTCAACACTTGATTGTTGATGATTCGTGGTAAACCATAAACCAATTGTAATTACAAATGAAAGTTTGTGATCAACTGAAAATACTTGGTGTAACAAATAGTTCATGGTAAGTTGAAACCACTTTAGAAATGTGATGGATGAAGATAATCCACAAAAACCCAAAATGTGGTTAAGGCTAGGCCAAAGAAAACCCAAGATGATGATTGAGGATGATGCAAAAGAGTGAAAATGTTTGTGATTCAAGAATTGTTGATTATACATGTACAAAATAAATCTTCCTAAAGAACCTGTTAGACCTCCAAGAAACTCTTTGGGGTTGTAGGTCAAAGATGCTTGGTAACTCAAGAATATGGTAAATTTGGTATGCTTGGAAAAATGGGATAACTCAATAGCTAATGAGAAGAACAACTTATCATGCATTCGAATAAGACGGAGCTTTTAGAAATCAATGACCAGACAGAGTAATTGAAATAGGGTATGAAGAACACTAGTCTAGATAACCAAGTACAACAGTATGTAAGGTCATACAAGATAGTAAGAATTCCTTTAATTTAAGTTCATGAGCTTAATAAGAAGATAATAGCTCTTAGAAGCTGAGCTAAACAGAAATAAAGTACATGAATAAATCTAACATTGACAGCAAAAGAAGACTTTGATTCTATTATCAAGATAAGAATCTTAGTACAAGAGCAAAATGTATCCATGATTGTCTCTTTCATTCCTCTTATGTCTTGAGCTTTATAGCTCTACAATACAGTTTTCAGATCCTAAAAGAATGGATTAGATATGCTAAAGATAGAAAGTCAAAACTCATTTACAAAAGATAAGGAATGATCCTCAAAATGAGGTCAATTCCACATTTCATGATCTTCAGATGATGTAGAATCCCTGTGCAGTGCAGATAAGCCTTCCAAGGTTGTTTGATGACTCTTGAGAAAGATGAAATTCGAATTTGCTAATTTTGGAAAAAACCCTGATTTGTTGCCTCCAAAATAGGTGTCAAAACCAACTTGAATACCTTTTCTAACCCTTTTACATTAAAAATGAATCTTAGATCTGACTCTATAATTCAATATCTATCCATTAAAAGATTTTTCAAGAGATTCGGATTAGTAAAACTTCGATCTAGGCAAAATCACTCTTTCTCTGGCCATCTCAGGTTTCACCAGCTATTTTGCCTTAAGATTTGCTAGTTACCTGGTGAAAGCTCTGCTTTTCATCAGCTAACTAGTTATAATTTCGCCTTTTGAGCTGGTGAAAGTTTTGTTTTATCTTTGAGAAGAAAATTATGCAGAGTAGCAATGATGTTGACATTTGGCGTTTTCCTGCTGACATTAGCTTCTCCACCATTTCTCTCAATTTCTCATTTTCTTCCATCCACTTCTCATGATATTCTTGCCTTCACACTGCAAAATATTTGGTTTTGATTCATTTGTATTAATGAAGTTTGCATCTTCAACCTTGTTGTTTGCAAGGCACTTCAAGTCAATGTTGCACTTATCATCCATATCGGTCATGCCCAACTCTGTTTCCTGCAAAATTTCACCACATTTGAGTGTCGATTCTTTTCCTTCAACTGGTTGCTCGAGAGATGGAAGCAATACTTCCTCTTTGGCAACAAGGTCGCCCTCATTTTGGACACTAAGAGCAGCTTCTAGAGAGTTAACAGTTTGCACTGACTTGCTTATGCTCTAGGTTTCCGCAGCTGTTGGAGGTTCTTCCCCATCCGCATTCTCATTTGAAGGTGTAGTCTCCTCCATTCTCACCAAATTGTTTTCTTCTATGACATTAGATATCGTCCATGAAGGAACCTCCACAGATAACTCCATCTCATCATTGTCATGACACTCCTCTGTCTCCTCTGTTAAAGCATGGATTATGTCTCTTCAAGACCCAGCATTATGGAAGACTTGGTGAACATTCCTTCCTTTAACACCTTGGCATGATTCAATACAAGCAAGCTCTGATCATACCTTGCCCTTGGATCTCTTACTATTCACTAAAGTCGTTTCACTATCTCGACGTTGTAAGCAAATACATCTAGCCCAGGTTTTACAATCGTGGTAACTGCATCTAGATCACCTCTGAAATCAAAGGTTAAGCATTCAAAAAGAATCTATGGCTTGAGTTCCTTTTCTAACAACATCCACTAAACAAGAGAAGAGAGCATCTGTAATATACAACTGATATCTGGTCATGATAAGGATATGACACCTCTATAGGGTTGACGGTTCTGTTCTCTATAATTTTATTAATATTGCAGTCAGGAGACTTAATTGCTTCATTTTGGGTCAAACTCCCAATGAAAACCCAGCACTACAATAGTAAAACCCTAGCAACGCCTGGAAAACGCCATTTTGTAATATTAACAGTCGTGAATCATATATATTTGCCAAGGTCGAGAGCAATTATTGATTATCTTTATTGGAAACCCTCAAGAGATGAAACATGAGGCAGCAACAGGATATGCTTCCATGAAAGCATCCAGAGTAGCAACAGCATCATTTATGAAGTCCATAACTTTTATCTATTGACCTCTGCATCAAAGGCACTAGCGACCTCCTCTGCCATAAAAACGCTCTAAAGGATTTGGAACTCAGCCTAATAGTAAAATGAATAACCTTACAGACCACTGGCATCTGTGATCTCAAATAGATGAACACAGCCTTGTAAAACATGTTGTTTCTTTGGCTGAGCACATGGCTTGATTAGTGGCTTGATTCGTGGCTTGAGTTTTAAGGTTTGACCCATGACTTTGAGTGTCGACTAATAGCTATTAGTGAAATAAGACTCACTATTTACAAAATTGACACCTGCACCAAACCTTACATGATACATTTACAAAATTCAATAAACAACACTACAATGAGGTGGATAGGATAGGAACTCGTGATTTATGACTTGACTCAATGCTGGGCTTTATGTGATTTTGTAGTATGTCATAAGAATTGGGCTTCTGACTATAGTTTGACTCGAGATTAGGCTTGAAGACTCGGCTTTGGCTTGGGGCCTTATATATGACTGTGCACTTTGACTTTGTATTGAATGCACTTGATGTGCAGACCTGGAACTTAGTATATATGAACATATATATTTCTTTGTCCATAATATGAGATATAAAACATAAAAATAAAACAATGATATATTTTTTATGTTTTATAATCTCTATAGCATAGACTAGAGAAAAATAAATGACATTTATTTGTATCTTGTATTGCAGGTCCGGAGGCATAGAAACAAAGGATTTGTGAGCAGAGTAATCAAT
>JASDQU010012379.1:60613-79704 GCA_032191745.1 Picea mariana
GGACATCGCAGGGATGAGTGACATGTACTTGAAAACTATGTGGCGATAGGAGCACCTAATCCATTTCCAACTGGGCCTTAGGCGAAGTGGTGTGAGATCCGCAAACAATGGGGCCATGTAACACCCCGCTGTCCAACTTTGGAGAAGTATCAGAAGACGCAGCATACTTCGTTCTATGAAATCTGGAAATTCGTGGAACATGATGTCAACAATTGTCAGTGACTCCACATGATGCAAGACAATACCCGCGATGCACTTCAGGGACAAGAAGAACGGAAGAGTGGTGATTGTAGCGGTGTTGAAAGAGGCAGATACCAAAGAGGTCCCAAAGGCAGATATGAGCACAGTCGCGGACGAGGATATGGAGGAGGGGGAGGCATACCCCCCACTTGTTTCAATTGTGTAGAGATTGGTTATGTATCAATATTTTGCACCAAAATGCACGTGTTTTGTGCATACTGCTACAGTATCAAGCATGTCACAGAGTATTGTCCCGACTTATGGAACAAGTGGGAAAAAAAGAAGACGCGTTGTAACATGGTGCATGCGGAGTCGTGCGAAAATAAGAAGAAGGCTAAGGAAGTTGATGTCTGGGTGATAACCCAAGGCGGAGAAAAGACAAGAAGGGACTTCGACCAAGCTGAGAGATTGGGTCAAAATTCAAGGGGGAATATCAGGAAGGAAACACAACCCCCTCCTAAGTTTGATGTTGCCCAGCAAAAGCATTTTCTGCGTGACGTGCAAAGAGCCATGAAAAACAAAGGGTGCGCGAAGAGTCAGAGCGCACGACACAAAGATCACTTCTGGAGGCTTGGATCCGTGAATAAGTGCAATGAGCGACACAAAGGTCGCTTGAGGAGACCCATATCCGCGAAGAGGTACAGTGGGCGACACAAAGGTCGTTGGAAGAGGCTCGTGCCCAAGAAGAGTTGCATCGTGCGACACAAAGATCATTGGATAAAGCTTGTAGCGCGAGGAGATGCAGTGCGCAACACAAAGGTCTATGGAAGAAGCATGCAGACAAGAATATTTACAATGCACTAAGCATAGGGCGATTGATGAACAACACCTTGAGAAATTGAAACACGTAGCACTCAAAGAAGCATTGCGCGACTTGGGTCGCAAAATGGACATCGAAGATCAAGTAATTTCCTATGTTGTTTCTTGAGATTGCTCAAGGATCTTGATGCTACAAGGAAGTTAACGTAGATGTTAGTCACTTGTATGGGGAAGGATCTTACAGATAGAGGTATATCAACCCCCCTACCAGAAAGGAAGGTGTGTCAGGTCAACAAGCAGAAACGCACCGGTAGAGAGCAAAATGACAGTTGATCTTGGTGGTTATGACATGAATGGATTTATGTTAGACTTGGATTTCGACGTGAACATTTTACCAAAGAAGTATTGAGTTGATGGGAAATCCGAGTCTAGTCTAGTCGCCCATCCAATGGCGGTTGGCAAATCGATACAAAATATATCCTATAGGCCAACTTGAGCAAGTTGAGGTGAATATAGAAGGGGTAAAAATAAACACCAACTTTGTTACCATAGAAATTATGGATGACTTTGATCCATCCCCTGCATTTCTTGGCATTGACAAGGTCTTTGACAATAATGCGGTGTTGAATTTGAAGAAAAGGCAGATGTCATTTGACACAGACACCATGTGCATGATCGCACCTCTATATCTGAATGAAGGAGACATGTACAATGAGTCGGTGGATGAGGATACACATAGCTCTGTAATTGAAAACATTTATAAGATCATCAAGCACAGGGAAAACTATCAATCCCACCCTATATGGAGAGTTAAGTTGGCAGAGTGTCAAGTCCTATGATACTAACTCTACGAAGTGTCGACAAGGAGGTGTGCACATATCACCTCCAAAGTGCACAAAGAAGAATTTGGATCCTATCGATACGATGGTTTAAATCCAATGGATACGTTTATTGTTTGGATACAGCGCATTCCCGAACACCACTAGGTCCCACTCTTGATATCGTGCTCATAGGAATACATGTGCAATGGTGAGCAGCGCATCAACACCCTTTCCTTGAATGGGCATCTATAAAGGCCATTATGCACGAAAGATTCAGACCGTATGTGGATATTCATCGATACATGTGTTCTTGTGAATCGCAATGGATAGCCAAGTAGTGGCATGGGATGCACAACCAATACCTAAAAGCCGCGCATAAGCTACCCAAAAAGAAGTATGTGCCCCTGCTTCCTCAGTTTCCCGTGGGGAATGTAGAGGATTCACGTGCATAAAGAATGGATATGCTACACAATATGTTGCAGAAGAACAAAAGTCAGCTCATTCAAACCCACTCAACCCCATTGAGCAAACCAACAAATACCGCAAGAATAAAGTGTTGAATTTTCTTTCAACCCTAGGTATGCTTTGATACAATGTTAAAATTCTTACTCCAACACCTAGGTATTTTGTTATCTAGTGATTTCCTTACTGCAATCAGATTAGCAGCTCACAAAAAAATAATACACCACTGAAATATTCAACTAAACATGTAGCGGAAGCATAAACTAGAAAACAAAATCAAGCACACATGAACACCGGAATTTTTGGGTAAACACCCCGAGAAAAACACCAAAGGAAAAACCAACGCGAAGAATGATTTTGTTATGCTAAAATCAAGGCTTCTGTAACAGAGATAATGGCCCACTGAGAAAAATACAACCGCAGACTAACTTGGAAAGGTTTGACCTATTGTACAACCAGTTTTGGAACGCTTTTCTAAAAATATGTGACTTGCCTTTCTGTGACATGCAGATATCTGCGACTATCTCCACTGTGACCCGCGAATGTTTGCGACTGTCTCCACTATGACCCACGGATTTGTACGTAAAGTCTGTACGGAAAACTCGGTACGGTCTAACTATTTCCTGTGGCTTTCTTCTGTTGAAACCCACCTATGTTCTCTTTTCTCCTTGACCTATATGAACTATAGATGAAAGTCCTTCCTCACCTATCCAAGATCTTGAACTACAGTTCTTCGTAATCCAATACTCAGTGTTTTGACTCTCTCAACACAACTCCTGTCAAGTGTTAGCAAAAGTCGTTCTTTGCTTCTACACTCTCGAATGACTCCACACTAGCAAAAATCCTCCTTTGCTATCTTTCTGTGAATGTGTCTTCCTCTTTCTCCTAACCTTGGGTTTATAATCATGAGTTACAATATATTTTTAATTTTCAAAGTGATTTATGGTTGAGATTACTTCTCACACTCACTTGAGATTTAAATTACATGTTGCATGTTAAGTACTTTTAAACATGTTTCTTAAATAACTCAATTAACTAATTACATAATTAATTAATAAAAACAATTTACTTTAATCATTTCTTTAATTAAAGTAAATTCAAGAGTAGAAGGCTTTGGACAATTTCCACACATCTAAACACATATACATGTTCGACGCTACCACTAACATCTACAATCCCTCTTAGCGAAGAAGGTATTTCCCAAAGAACCTGGAACTAGTTTTGCCTCCGAACTCTAGCACAATGTCACACACGTCATCTTGCATACCGACATTGCTCCAACCTTGTTGGTTCGTTGCTCCCTAAACACTGGAAGTCTCGAAATTGATGACGCCACATATCAATGCCACGAAATTTGAAAACTTCTTCGAAAGTATGCTCTCCCTCAGTGTGCTCCTAGAAGCTTCCTGCTCCTAAGCATCCATCAATGTCATCTCGTACCAACTCGATCTCCTGACAGAACTGGTAGGGGCTAACTCCCTCTTCCCCTTTGAAGGTTTACTCCCCACACTGAAAATATGTGAACTTTGCTCATCCTTCAATGGTTCACCCTTTGAACCCTCCTGTTCTTCATCCTTTATCGATCCAAGATCCCCTTGGATCTTCTTACAAGCTGGTTGTGCAACTTGTATAACATGCCCTCTATGACACCAATGTTCATTGTTGTGGCAGGACTAGCTCTCTCTGAACATGAGTACTTTCCCTCTTTGAGAAGTAATTGCAAAACCCATGTCCTCTAAAACTGAATCTAAGAGCAAGTTGTTCTTCAGCTCTGGTACATGAAGCACATCTTAGGCCTCTAATGAAGCTCTCATGACTCAAGTTAGAACATGATAGTTCCATTCTCCTTCATTGCATACTTGGCATTATCACCAAACTCCACAAGGGTCCATGAGTCCTCTGTCATACCATTGAATAGCTCACATGCTTCTAGCTCTAGTTGATTTTATTAAATAAAATCTTGGGCTCCCTTCCTAGGATAATTGTCCACCCGAGGAATAATACAATGCAACAAATAGCCTACCTCAAGATGAGTCATCCGATCTTGTTGGATGTTATCTCCCTTGTTTCCCCTATGCTCATTTCCTCGAATCCTACCCTACACACTTGTATTAAAGTCCTTATCCACACACTCTATGAGATCTTACTATTTCATTCTATGTGTGTTCACTGTCCACTGAGAAACAACCAACACATGCAATTGAGCACCTATGTTATTGTTGTACGACCATGTACCTGCAACTGCTCTGCTGCCCAGATTTGTCCGTGCTACCAGATCTGTCTACCATGCCTCCTCCTCCTTTGCATTGATTAGATCTCTAGGGGAAATTCCTTCTTCACCCCGTGCTAGGATCTTTGTGACCAAAAGTCATTATTTGCTCTATCTATGAGTTACTAACTCCAATAAATCTGTCATTATTTGCTCTATCTATGAGTTACTAACTCCAATAAATCTGTCATCCTCTGCTCTTTAGATGAAATTATTTATTTACCCATCCAAGATCCCCTCTAGTCATTGTCCTTCATGGCTCAAGCACTTAAGAAAAAGTCCATTTTTGTTCCAAAGTAGATGACTCGAGCACATGAGCAAAACTCATTATTTGCTCCCATGTGCTCCCTCTCTTTTTCAAAGCCTCGGCTTTGATGTTTCCCAAAAATCAATCCTTCGATTTCTGCCTATTGGTTTATAGATCTGCTAACATCTTCTGCAAATCTTGTTGATCTTTTGCAAAAGAAGGTGGATTTGTGCTTAGTGCTTCAATCACCCATCTCGACGCTCCTGATTCCATAGATATGTTGATGCAACCCTATATCTAAACTTGATATCTGTTGTGGTCACTCTGAGCTTATAGATTTGTCGATACCAAGTGCACTTGGTTTCCTCCCTTAACAACTTCACTCTAATACCAAGTTTAATTGTCTTTCAACCCTAGGTATGCTCTGATAGCATATTGAGATCTATTTACAATCTATTTCTAATCTCCAAAGTGATCTACAGTTGAAATTACTTATCACACTCACTTGAGATTTAGATTACACATTGCATGCTAAGTAATTTTAGCATATTTCTTAAATAACTCAATTCACTAATTACATAATTAATTAATAAAAACAATTTATTTTAATAATTTCTTTAATTAAAGTAAATTCAAAAGTAAAAAGTTTTAGACAATTTCCACACGTCTAGAAACAGACGTGCAGAAATCCTTGTCTGATACTACCACTAACATCAACATAAAGAAGTCAAAAATAGTCCGTGGATGTTATTGGGTTGGGAAAAACCATGCTCAATCTCTCAATGGACGGAATAGATTGGTTGGATACAAGTGAAGCAACGTTGCAACCCACCAAGGGTCGCCACGATTAATTAATCAAAAATGAACATCTATAGGGTTGTGCATGAAGCATACGCAACACCCCTAACGAGTAAGACTTGCACATGTACGAAGATGTCCATGTCGGCATCAAAGGTTTACAATGTTTTAATGCATTAAGACGGTGACGTGTTCGATATACAGTACCTATGGGAGCAACTACTAAGACAATAATCAGCAATAAATGTTACAATCTCCCCAAAAATTATGCATGTTTGACAATAAAGGCAATAGCCATACACCATTAATACAAAAGGGTTGATACGCCTCACGAATCGAGAATGTCGACGCAGGGGTCTCATAACACTTCCGCGTTTTTATGATTTGACATGACCAACGAGATGGTATACCACTGAACAATTCGAAGGGGATCAACGATTACCATCTGACACCCAAAGTTCTTAACAACCCCCTAAGATCGCCTCGTTGTATCGTCGTACCCACTTGGCAACCTTCACTTTTCCGACTCTAGACTCGACTAAGTATCAACCTTTCCATGTCTATAAGAAGCGATCCACAATTTCAATCTAGGGAAACAATAGCAGTGAAAGTAAGCAGAAATACAATATTTTCAATCCAATATTAGCGATTCGCGACAGGGATGATTTTAAGAATGAAAACTTATTTTAAAATGTAGAAAACATGGCGAATATTACTAATTCTTCATATGCCAACTATAAATGATTGACAATATTTTTGTAAAAATATTCAAAGAATTTTATATAATTTTGATAAAATTTTGACGATTTTTAAGGTAAAATAATTTTATCCTATAAAATTTTGGCGAATCATTTTTAAAATAACAAATCTCATTTTTGAAAAAACCATGAAAAATTAGCCCATAAACAAAATTTAACCTCTAAAATCATCCATGATCCATAATATCCAACTATAATAGTGGCCATAGCTTCGCTAAGCAAACCACATGGCTGAAATCAATCCAAGATTTCCCAAGACCAATAGATACCCTTGCATCAACATGTCAATGTCACAAGATCCCAAATCTCAAATCCCAAATAGGAAAGGTGCAGGAAGTGCATTTTGTCAATCACAACATCCAAGATCCATAGTACCATTCCTTTAGCATAGGAAGGTTATGTTTAGATGGCACCGAGATCCAAGATCCATAGTACCATTCCTTTAGCATAGCAAGGTTATGTTTAGATGGCACCGAGCATTTCCACAATAATAGATGCATTAAAAAGACAATTGTTGCTACAGCAACAATTACACATGGAGGTTATTCTTAACATTGACCATCTTTGTCGACAACTCGCGGGCACAACATTGATATCAGACATTCCACCACGGTCATCAACTTTCGAGAACAATTCTAGTACCCCCACTCGAATCCTTACTCTCCCCCAACACTACTTAGAGTGGATACCAACAACTATGTATCCCATTGGCACCAATTCCAACTCACATTGTACAAAACCGTGTTTCCACCTTGCTCTTCCATTTTGTTGAGCAACACCAAATACTAAACCACACTCATGCACAATTACAACTCGAGCACCAAGTAGCCATTGCCACACATAATCAGTTCGGTGAGCATTATAAAAAAAAGTTTAGAATCACCAAACATTGCAAAAGAAGTATGACACAAAGGTAGTGGCACACACAACCACCCAATACACTGAGATAAGTTTTACATTCACCGACCTCCTCGAAGCAGTGGACAGCCTATATGCACATATTCCCACTACTTCCACTCAAGGGTGCAATACTCTCTCAACTTTAAGCTCTCAATCATAAAACCCAGTTTGCAAAATCTGAATTCACAACGCACCACCTCTTCGTCCACCACTCCACCAAACGAGTCCAACAGCAACTCGATTACAACAAAAGAATAAGTTGACTCAAATCAAATTGAGATGATCATTCCATGAAGTACATCGCTGGAGGATGAGCCAAATAATACTTGTGGAAGTGTGTTGGCACCCAAAGTTTTGGGCTAATTTTACACACAAAGAAAATTGTGTACACACACAAATGAAGTTGTGCACACTCATACAAGTTTTGCATGCACCCAAATAAAACAAAACATTTAAAGTAAACAAAATCCCAAATCAAAAGAATAAAAACTATATGATGGGAGGAATGTACAAGAGGGTAAGAGAATTATCAAGTAAAGGCAAGGGTTGTTGAATGTTTCACGTGTTTATGAACATCTTAGTTGAAACTAAAACCATTAGAATTGAAATATTTATGGTTTAATGTTTTTTGAGTTTTTCACTAGGTTTCAATCAATCCTCTAAGACGTGTTTTCTTCTGTTATATTTAAAATCCCTAACAAATTAAGCACAATCATCACTAATAGGTTTAGTTAATATAATTTTACAAATTCTTTTTTTTACAAAAAGATAATTTTACAATTTTTTTTTTTACAAGATAAAAAGTCACTTTTCAAAATAAAAACAAAAACATTACAATAATAATATTAATAATAATCTAATTTTAAGTTCACAACCAAGCTAGATGTCAAATTGGTGTATGAGACTTCTTTAATGGGACAAGAGACACTCTCCACCCAGATTTGACTGGCAAGTCTACAAAGATATACATACCCTACTCCTTTGGATTTGGATTTGAACTTGTGACCTCTTAGAAGGAAACACATGTTCTTAACCATTAAGCTCACTCAGACTTGTATATAATAACAATAATCTAAATAAGATCACAGCCAATCCAGACACCAAATCGGTGCATGAAACCCCCTTGTTCGTGGTACAAGAGTCCCTCCACACAGTAATTTGACTCGTAAAGTCTACAAAAGTATAATACAATGCCCCCCTCTAGATTTTAACCTGTGACCTCTTAAGATTAAGAGAAAACATTCTTGCAAAACAATCAAACAAATATTCAATTGTACAGATCTTCAGATGTGAAAATCGATAAATCTTTCAGCTAAATATAAAGAAACAGCTTTAAGTTCACAAATTAGCTTAAAAGGAACAACTGCTGGGCCAAAAAAATCTCTACTATTGTATAGGACAACCAAAGCCACTGTCAACACCATTTCTCTATCATTCCAACTTCTTTCCTAGATTTTTATATACCTTGAAAATAATCAAAATCTTATAGCAGAGCTGGGGAAAAAGGGATTACTCAACCCTCCATGACTTTCAAAAAGTTAAGAGCCAGAGCCCAAATGGGCCACCCATTGAATGTTTTTTCAACTACTACGACTTCGCAAGGGAGTGACGACCCCAAGGCATTTTGGGAGAAAACAATCGCTAGCTTCCTATATCACTTTCATTGCGTTGACAAACAATCCAACCCATTTAGAGAGCTTTCCCCCAATGTCTCTACAATAGTATATATATACAAAATCACTTCAAAAAATCTTGTAAAGATTGAATGAGATTATTTCATAAGAGATTTCACCAGAGCAGTTTGGGTTCTCAAAGTACAATCCAACCCATTTCAAGAGCTTTTCACCCAATCTCTCTACAATAGGATATACAGAATCATTTAAATCGTTTCAAAAATTCTTGTACAGGTTTAAAGATTTTTTCAAAACGGATTTCACCAGAGCAGTTTGGGCTGTGCTCAAAGGACAGTAAAATTCACAAAGCTGTCTGTGTTTCTTCAAAAGGTACTACACTACAGAAACAAAAAACTTGGAATACCATGATTGCCTAAGTAAACCTATCCAAGACTTTCAATAGCCAGCCTAGTTCTCTCCTTTAAAAACAAAAAACTTGAATACCGTGATTGCCTAAGTAGACCTATCCAAGACTTTCAATAGTCAGCTAACTTTTCCATGATGTCATACTCTTTAATTTGGGATTCAGCATACACTTTGTCGCTTGGGTAATGCCTTGTATCAGGTCCATGACTAACAGTTTTAATCAACAGAGAACAGCTTCACCCTTTTTCATATATGAAAGAGACATTCTGTAGGGACATTCCCCTTCCACCTTGTTATTCCTCCTAATAGCCAAAGGTTGAGCAGAACACCAAGGGCTGCAATAGCAAATCACTCTTTCAAAGTTGCCTTAATAGGCAGTTTCTGTTTTGTTTCATGTTTACTTTTCATGATGACTCGGGACAAACTAACAGAGATTCCAAACTTATAATACATAGCCACAAGTATTCTGATCAATTCATACAATTCTATAACAACTGGGTCATGGTGAACCTAGGAAGATTTTATATTACCAAATCTGCCTTTAACATTGGGCTTAATTGGCCTAGGTTGGACCTCAACGCTACTTTGAATCTCGAGGAGTTTGATAGTAGCTCATAACCAAAACCAAAATAAAAACACTGAACACCTGATGCAACAAAAGACTGGCACGATGGCCAACTAGTCCTGATCAAATGTTCCTCGACACCATTCCAATCCTCTAAAAAACTCCTTGAAAAATTCTGACAGCTTTGATACCAATCCATTTGGTCAAGGGACCAAGAGATGAAAGATTTGACTATAGTCTTCTGCAAAACAATAACCATTCAAAAAGCCAAGGGGAGTTGGAAGCCTTTAAAAACTGTTTCTATCCTCCAGAACTTTAATAGCCAAGAACATTTAAAGGATTATTCAAATACAATCCCTATGGAGACAAAACAATAAAAGGAAGTATCTTGGCTCCCTCTCAAATAAGATTGACTTCAAACCCCAAATAGAAAAACGTTTCTATTATAAATTGGTAAAGCCACAGAGTCTAACTCTTCTACTATAATTTGGAAAGCCACAATTGCATTATGTCCCTTGATTGGTAACTGGATAATCTAGAAAGTAAGAGAGACATTCCAGATTTACTTTATCCCTGGTTTGACAAAACAGATCTGCATAGATTGACGCTAACCCCATTCAAGACCTCAAATATTAAGGTTTATACACCTTCAACGCATTGCAAGGGAATTTGCAATAAATCCCAAACAGTGGCTTTTTTGGAGAACCTTGGACCTCAGTGAAAAACTTGCTAATAAGACCTGGAATTCCTACATAGTTTGCCTTCAGGAAAACATGTCATCAACACACTAATGAAGTCAAAACTTATTTGGTCTATAAACCCCTTCGGTGGCTATAAACTTGGATTTGGTTGAAAGAAATTAGCCTTGAAAGGCAACAATCAACGACTGCTACAATAGTTGAAAACCCTTTAAAATACAAATGCCCAACAAAAGCAAAAATCTTCGTACCTTATCCTTAACAATAAAATCCTAACCCAAAAATGTGTGGCTTCTCCTTGACTAGGGAAAATTGAGTGGGAAAAAGCACTAATATTTCAGTACAAGTACACCTAGATTCCAAGGTACATTTCCCAGAGTTTAAACCTCCCTCTAACGGCTTGGGAAAAATGACCACCAAAAAGCACAATAACCTTTCAGAACAAGTACAACCAGCTTCCAAGGTATACATCGCAATATATTTACCGTCCCTCACATCTCCATCCCTCGTCATGTTGAGATTTTTAATACTCCATTGTAGACTCTAAACCCACTTGGACCTTTCAATGGAACCTTTCAATGCAGTCCACCAAAGAGAGAACATGGGGAACTAATATTTGTTTTCCGCGATTAGTTCCACCCGTTGCTCTTGAAAAAGAAATTCATGAAATCTAAGTTTCTGGCAACTTCTCTTAGAGACCAAATTGGAAAAAAGAGAATCTTTGATTAAAAAATTTATGCTTCAACCATTGCTTCACAACATCAAAAATTCACTAATTTCTCACATGCCCTTTGCTAAAAAAGAATTTGATGATTAAAAAAATCCCTCCTTCAACCACTGCTCCACAACATCAGGAATTCACTATATACTTTCTCACACATCACCTTTGCTTGTATTATTCAGAAGAGACCACGCAAACTCCCCAAGAAAGGAACGGAACTGCAGGAGGACACACTAGAGAGAACAAAGAATCTCATACGAGACAACATACTTATTATTTTCACAAATTTGGTTTTAATTTTTTTACAACAAAGTCGAGTTTTTAAATATCCCAAATGCTATCTTGAGAAGATCACTAGCACTCCTCTTTTGTGAAGATTTGATGTATTGAGTTATTTGTTTTATTTATTGTAAATAGGATGCTGCAGCACGCGTAGCTCAGTTGTCCACAGATCTGTATCCCATTAATTGCATATACAGTCCAAACTATTCTCCAGGAATGTAGACCTCGTGGTCTTTCTGGTTTCTAACCAAACAGGATATGTTTGAAATACCATCATGGTGTTCTAGTGTAATTGTCACCTCTAACAAAATCACATGATTTTTAATCTTACATATCCAAGAGAATAATCCAAATCAAGGAAACCTTCAATAGTAGGTAACAAGTAAAAATTAATGGATTCGCCAATTAATGGATCAATAAAGGTTTTTCTTCGTTTGCCAGTTAAAAGATCGATAAAGGTTTTTCCTCGTAAAATCAATCTTACATTTACAAGAATCTATAATCCAAATCAAACATTCAACAGTACCCAACAAAAGTCAAAAATAAAGGATCAATAAAGATTTTCCTCATTTGACTGAGGATGAATTTTTAAACTAGCATAACGAAGATTGATTTATGTCAAAAAAATGAAGGTCTTCCTCATTTGACTGTTGATGAATTTAAACTAGCATAATGAAGATTGGTTTATGTCAAAAAGTGCAGTCGATTTCAGTGACAAAAATTATGATAATGAAATGACACTCAAATTCATTAGAAATTGCAACAATAAAAATTGCACATGGCCAATGGAGCATAGTAAATTTTCTTTTGAATATCTAATCCACCATTGCAACAAAGCCTATCCTATATCTGAAATAGTATTGAACAGAAAACCCAAATGTTTGAGCATCGGCAACAGCCACCAGAGTTTTAAATAGGCTTTTACCTTGTAGGAAAACCAATATGATATCACCTAATATAATATCAAGTATAACAAATACACTCAAAACATACATACAATTGTCTAGTTTACTATCAAGGTGTTAGAACAATAAATTACATAATATAATGCTTTGAAATGTAGATACCCAAAAAAATACTCCCAACTTTTAATGAACTTAGACCATGCAGGCATACAAGAAAAAACCTTGGCAAACCCATAACACCAACTAATGTGGACATTTCTCACAATTCAATAAAGCAGATCCCCCACCTCTTTCATTTGTCAAAATGCCCATGCAAAGTCCAATTTCAAAGCAGAACACAATTGGGAAAATTGACCAAATGACAAACCAAGCACTACCAAGACATAGATCATCACTGATACTCCCAATAGCTCTTCACAATAAAATTATAATACATGGTGTCTATCCTCGTCTAATAAAAGCAGTTATCAGATATCAATCATAAATATTACAAAAACACACGAAAATGATCAAAATGCAATGCAAGATACAAGATAATAACCAACTGAAAGTTGTATAATAAAACATCTTATCTACGATTACCTGACCATGTTTTTAAAAACATTAATAACATGATCACAGCAGTCAATAACATGTTCATGAATAACTACACATATGGAACTACCCGAGGCATACACTTCCAGCGATCAAATCTCCTTCATATATGCCCCCTACAAAAGGTAGGAAATAACAAAATCATCTACCAGCAGCTAATTAGTCAAGTTACAAATTCTTCCAACTTAATGGCACTGATACAAAGCCATTCCAGGCGAAGCCTTTGAGAAATTTACTCTGCGTCATCATCCTGAAATGAATCAAAAAAACCAAGGTCGAGTGAGACACAAATAATACAAACCTATAAATCAATATTCCAACCATAAAAAAATATAATCTTATGTAACAGAGGTTCAGATACCTCTCCACTTTCTTCGTCATCCTCGTCATTTACCTCAGACTTAGATTTGTCTGACTCTTCAGCACTGTCACCTGCAGTACTGGTCTGCAAATCAAATAAAAAAATGTTTATTATAAGCAATCAATTGACAACATTTAAATCGAGACTTGAGCAAACGTTAAATTGAAGACTTTACTTGTTTGTTGTTGTATGCTGCCATGTTCTTTTCATACTCGGTTTTCCTTTTGCCAGCCTTGGCAACATATGGGGCCTTATCCTACAAAACACACCAGCAATAATCATAAGCAAAGTATTACTAAGATTAAATACCAAATATATTGTATGAATATACCGTAATATAAGAATTAACAAGTGGACTCACCGCTTCTGACATTGATTTCCATTTGTCGCCTCCAGCTTTGCCAACCTAAGCATAATATAAATTGTACAGGGTTATTTGAGTAAAACATCGATACTTAAAACTCAAAATTGAAACAAATTTAAGAAATTACAATTAGAAATTTAAGATGAAAACCAACAGAACATCTTGTATTACACTGTTGGCTAAGAAAAAGGTTTAAATTGTTTTAAAGGTACAATATAAGAAATGGTACACCATAGGTAATAAGATCTACCACACCTATGCCAAACATGAAATGAAGAGATCTTCAGTGAAAGAAAAATCACTACTTACAACGGATACAGACTTGACATTAGGATTCTTTTCCTTGTAAGTTTTCCTGAAGTCCTCCCTGTCATAAAGGAAAGACGTTGTTAGATCAATTCTGAGAAACTAAGTTCACCAAGCTAAATTTCTTATAATGGCAAAGTACCCCTTGGCATTGCAAATCTATTGAAACTAAATATCTTGCCTCATTGTAAAGATCTAAAATAACAACTTGGAACATTTAGACGATCGTGTTAAGACAAGCACTTCAGAAAACAAAACACAATTTAAACCTATGAAATAAGATCAGTCATCAAAATGGCATGAAATTCAACTTACATAAATACAAAGAAGGCACTCGCAGGTCTCTTTGGCTTGTTGGGATCCTTGGCCGCCTTGCGCCCTTTTTTCTCCTGCCTACTACTTACCTTCGCTTCCTTTGCTGCAGTTTTTCGCTTCCCAATAGGCCTGGGAACAATTTTAGCATAAGTCTCTATGTAAGCTAGTAACTTAGTCTAAACTAAGGCAAAAATACGAGCTGTCCTAAAAAAAACCATGTGTACACTTTCTAACCACCATGCTATTTATCCTATAAACTGCTCCATAAACAAAACAGTTTCTCTTGTAAGTATAAATTTGCACTTAAATACTGAATCGTAAAATGAACCAAAATTGTATTCATATTTTAAAATGTATTCAGTATTTGCAGTTAAATACAGAATGTGATAATACATACTTCTCCTCAACTTTCTTCAGCGTACTAGACGCCTCGTTTTTTGCTTTGCCTCCCTTCATCGAAGAAAGCACTTGCTGTACATGAAACAACGGTATCAGACACAGAAACCCCAGATGTCGAAAGAAACTCGTTCACTCAAAACAGCCTAGGTTGAAATTTCTGTGTGCGATATACAACCAGATTATTCATTACCATTATGACAAAATGCAAAAGCCACCAGTCTAGCTCGCTAAAATAATGTTTTCCGCAACAGGAAAATAACACGCAACTCTAAATACAGTTCATAAAGCGGCCCACACAACTGACAATTGTGATTTATCCTAAGCCTTTGCGTCTTCTCGAGTAAATACTTAATCCTAGGCCATTTTTTCTTCAATAAGGTACTTTTGGCAAATTAAAATCTAAAAAAATCTATAGGCATACTAAACAAGAATATTGAAAAAATGAAGCCTTTAACAGAAGGAAAAGATTCATTAGTATCACTTTCCAGCTCTGAAATAAATAAAAAGGGAATCCCTCTTGTTCAGTGGCTTTTTTCCGTAAGAACATCACATTCTGATCTCTTTAAGACTGAGAGTACTCTAAATTTACTAAATTACCAGGGTTTAAATTTTCAGGACGAAAAGCACGAATTTACAGTCAGATGCCAACTTAAAACACTAAAATACGGAAGAAGCCTCTAAAATAAGGCCGCAGATGGGACTGTAACAGCAAAACAATCCGTGCGTTGCCTAGAAAAACAACTTAATAACCTAATTCCAGGAGCTGAAAACGGCGACATGGCCAGCCATTGTTGACCGTAAATGATGACGATGAATTCACACAGATCCAGGCCAATAAATTCTTAGAGAAATGAGAAAAACTAGGATTCAGGCAACAAAATACAGCGCCAGGGAGACCAAAAATCATATCGACGGCAAGCTCAGAAAACAACGAACTAGATCTGAACCGAAACAGCCGTAACTTTACATACCTTTAGCAACGCGTGGGCTTGGAACCTCGAACGTTCGTCTGTAACAGAGTCGAAACGCAGCTACACAAATCTCGCTTTGCTATTTTCCTCTATAGAAAAATGGCCGATCAATGTTGAGATAATAACAAAGGAGGCGAGGAGAGAGAGAATTTTCCTTTGCATAATAATAATACCTAATGGAGAGATAGTGTGTTGCTAGAGAGAGAATTAAAGGGTATATTGACCGGTTGGCCCCGTCGATGTCGGTGATCCGTCACCGCCTTTGGCATCCCGCTCCCTTCGTTGCCACTGGGCCTACCGGGAGATCCGGTGAACGACCGGCCAGAACATTATAGATTGAAATTTCAAGTACAAATGGGCGGGAAATGAAATTTCATTCGGGTCGGCTACTAACATGGCATTTATTATTTTAATGAGATGTTGCCACGTCATCGATCCATGCGCGCAGCCTTTCGGATCCGCACGATCGTGGAAGGAGATGGACGATGCAGATTCGCCCAATGCGAGATATTTGCATYCCCTTTCGCTGTTTTCTATTTAAATCATTCTGATTTGTGGCGGGTGTGTTTTTTTCCTTTGCCTAGTTTTCCTCCACTCAATTTGCCTTCACACCGTGGACTTTATGAGTTCTAGTTCCCTTTTGTAAATTCTAGGAATTATTTTATCCTTTTAAAGATGCTCGGATTGGGTGGGGGTGAGTATAAATTTGTGCTTGTGTTTTCTCTTGTGCTTTCTCTATGGAGCCCAATGCCTCGTTTGCTTCACAAAACTTTTGTTACTATCAAGAATCCAAAATATGCTACCCCTAGGCAAGTTTCAATAATTAAAACTTCAAACATGAGAGTTTGGGCTAGGTGTTTGGTATTGAATTAGATGTTGAGCACGGGGCTCTATGCATGTTTTTGTGTAGTTTTTATTAATGAAAATTAGTGATTTCAAATTTCCAAATCGATATATTGTAGTGTATGGTATGTGTGGTAGGTGTGGGGGTTATCACGAAAATTTTGAAGGGATAAAAAAACTTTAGCCTTGCTTTGGTATTGTATTCAACAATCAAGTAGAAGTATATGTGTTGTGGCAAGGGTTAAAAATAGCTAAAGGTATTGGTGCTCGATTGTTGATTGTGATAGGAGATTTTAAGACAATCATAAATCATATGGTTGATAGCTTAGTATCAACAAATAAACCCTTAGCTTCAATAATTGCACAAAGCAAACAAGACGCGAGCACCTTCCAAAATCAAATACTATCACGTTTTGCGAGAGAATAATTGTGAAGCAGATTGGTGGGCAAATTATAGATTGACTATAAAAGAGAGGGAGCTTATGGTTAATGGCACCCTCAATCAACCAATCATCCCCTAATTAATTATGGGTACTAGGACACGTATTGAGCTATTCATATATCACATGGCTCGCAACATAGGTCACCACATCAAATGTCTGAACAATTATGAGAAGGGATGTAAGTCCCTCCTTCGCATGCATTAAGGCATGAATACACGCTTATATCCAAGGTGTTCATTTTAGTCATGTTCGGTAGGACAATGGTTTTGTTGCATGGGATGTGTTAGGAGAAAACCATGTCTCCTGCTCCAAATCCTCTGCTCTTGAAAATAGGACAGTTGGGCTCATTCGAGAGCTAGACTATTGGCAACGTGGTGCATCTTGCAACAGCAAGAGATAAAGGTCGGAGTGGGTACCTAATGAATTTTAGAGAACTCCAAGAAATTCTCAAAGTCCTCATAAGCCATGAGGAGCATATCCATTGCAACAGATCTTCAATCATTATTGTCACATTAAAACTTCATGAGACAGAATGCCAAGTCACATCCCATATAGCATAAATCATGGGGTCTCTACTAGAATTGAAGCAGCAGTTGACAGTTTTGGAAGCAGAATGCAACCTTTTAAGAAATCTAACACTCAATTTGAGCAAGGGAGATCAATAGCCTCAAACCAAAGACTCTCGGTCAACTCTTCTTGGGGGGAACCAAAGGAAGATGAAACGATGCCCCAACTTAACGAAGAAATGGAAGTTGTGAAGCAAGATCCAAGACCTTGAGCCTCTTAGTATAGTCCTTATGCCTTTTGCTAATTATTATGTTTTTTCGAGGTTATAAGAATGTTAGGCATATATTATAGAATATATAACGTTGAGAAATACTAGGTAGTTTTGTTTAAGATTAAAGCCAAAGTTTGTTTTGGGATTGTAGTAGACCTTTTTTTGCATTGTTTAGTGACTAGCGCAAAAATTTGTGAAGCAATACGATGATGTAATTCTATTGCAACATCAATTGTAGTTTTTATTAACATAAGTTTACTGAATTCTTGTTTATATTTATATACATATACATATATAAACAAGAATTCGGTAAACTTATGTTAATAAAAACTACAATTGATGTTATATATATATATATATAAGAATTCGGTAAACTTATGTTAATAAATACTACAATTGATGTTGCAATATATATATATATATATATATATATATATATATATATGTGTGATTTCACATTTGGTGTATTTATGTACTCGATGTATAAAGATGACGTGAGTCCTTTTTCTTATTGTGACATACTACATGTGTCGATGATCTTTTTTTGTTTAGCCCCTATGTTTGCATGTCGATTTCTTTAGCTTCGCTTTGTTCTTTCCAATTATGCACTTGTTCAACTTTGTTACTTCATTGTTCCCTTTGCATTAATTTGTGTAACTCTCACATTGTTTTACAATGTCAATTTGTGTGTGTTTATGTTTCTCCATGTGCCTCTATGCTTGTTCTGGTTTGCTCATCTCCAAGCACTCTGCCTCTCCTTAGAATTGCCTTCTCAATCTTCCTCACAGAAATCTCTAGTATGATTTCCTCCTCTAAGTCAAAATTGCGTTCTAATTCTTTCTCCTCGAATTGTCTATTGTTCCTCCAAATTATTTTTGTGTAAATGTATGATGTTGTGCATGCATTGTTTCTTTTGGTCTTGCACCCATGCTTCCCTTTTAATTCAATCACACACTTGTCATATTCATATTCACATTTTTGGATGCTCCTACATCAAAAAAACAGAGAATTTTCTTTCAAAATGTTTCTACCACCTTAATCTATGGTTAAGAACGTATGTTTCCTTTTAGGAGGTCATAGGTTCAAATCCAAAGGGGGGTAGGGTATGTACACCTTCGTTGACTTTAGTAATCAGATCACTATGTGGAGGGGATCCCTTGTCCCTCAAACAAGGGGGTCTCATACACCAATTTGGTGTCTGACTCAGTTGTGACCTTAAAATTAGATTATTATTTAACTTATATCCACCCCAA
>JASDQU010012379.1:92286-110060 GCA_032191745.1 Picea mariana
TTCGGTAAACTTATGTGAATAAAAACTACAATTGATGTTGCAATAGAATTACATCATAGTATTGCTTCACAAATTTTTAAGCTAGTCACTAAACAATGCAAAAAAGGTCTACTACAATCCCAAAACAAACTTTGGCTTTAATCTTAAACAAAACTACCTAGTATTTCTCAACGTTATATATTCTATAATATATGCCTAGCATTCTTATAACCCCGAAAAAACATAATAAATAGCAAAAGGCATAAGGACTGTACTAAGAGGCTCAAGGTCTTGGATCTTGCTTCACAACTTCCATTTCTTCGTTAAGCTGGTGCATCGTTTCATCTTCCTTTGGTTCCCCCCAAAAAGAGTTGACTAAGAGTCTTTGGTTTGAGGCTATTGATCTCCCTTGTTCAAATTGAGTGTTAGATTTCTTAAAAGGTTGCATTTTGCTTCCAAAACTGTCAACTGCTGCTTCAATTCTAGTAGAGACCCCATGATTTATGCTATATGGGATGTGACTTGACATTCTGTCTCATGGAGCTTTAATGTGACAATAATGATTGAAGATCTATTGCAATGGATATGCTCCTCATGGCTTATGAGGACTTTGCGAATTTTCCAGAGTTCTCTAAAATTCATTAGGTACTCACTCCGACCTTTATCTCTTGCCGTTGCAAGATGCACCACGTTGCCAATAGTCTAGCTCTCGAATGAGCCCAACTGTCCTATTTTCAAGAGCAGAGGATTTAGAGCAGGAGACATGGTTTTCTCCTAACACATCCCATGCAACAAAACCATTGTCCTACCAAACATGACTAAAATAAACATCCTGGATATAAGCGTGTATTCATGCCTTATGAACATTTGAATAGCTCAATATGTGTCCTAGTACCCATAATTAATTAGGGGATGATTGGTTGATTGAGGGTGCCATTAACCATAAGCTCCCTCTCTTTTATAATCGATCTATAATTTGCCCACCAATCTGCTTCACAATTATTCTCCCATAGAACGTGATAGTATTTGATTTTGGAAGGTGCTCACGTCTTGTTTGCTTTGTGCAATTATTGAAGCTAAGGGTTTATTTGTTGATACTAAGCTATCAACCATATGATTTATGATTGTCTTAAAATCTCCTATCACAATCAACGATCGAGCACCAATACCTTTAACTATTTTTAATCCTTGCCACAACACATATACTTCTACTTAATTGTTGAATACAATACCAAAGTGGGGCTAAAGTTTTTTTATCCCTTCAAAATTCTTGATAACCCCCACACCTACCACACATACCATACACTACAATATATCGATTTGGAAATTTGAAATCACTAATTTTCATTAATAAAAACTACACAAAAACATGCATAGAGCCCCGTGCTCAACATCTAGTTCAATACCAAACACCTAGCCCAAACTCTCATGTTTGAAGTTTTAATTATTGAAACTTGCCTAGGGGTAGCATATTTTGGATTCTTGATAGTAACAAAAGTTTTGTCAAGCAAACGAGGCATTGGGCTCCATAGAGAAAGCACAAGAGAAAACACAAGCACAAATTTATACTGACCCCCACCCAATCCGAGCATCTTTAAAAGGATAAAATAATTCCTAGAATTTACAAAAGGGAACCAGAACTCATAAAGTCCACGGTGTGAAGGCAAATTGAGTGGAGGAAAACTAGGCAAAGGAAAAAAACACACCCGCCACAAATCAGAATGATTTAAATAGAAAACAGCGAAAGGGAATGCAAATATCTCGCATTGGGCGAATCTGCATCGTCCATCTCCTTCCACGATCGTGCGGATCCGAAAGGCTGCGCGCATGGATCGATGACGTGGCAACATCTCATTAAAATAATAAATGCCATGTTAGTAGCCGACCCGAATGAAATTTCATTTCCCGCCCATTTGTACTTGAAATTTCAATCTATAATGTTCTGGCCGGTCGTTCACCGGATCTCCCGGTAGGCCCAGTGGCAGCGAAGGGAGCGCGATGCCAAAGGCGGTGACGGATCACCGACATCGACGGGGCCAACCGGTCAATATACCCTTTATTTCTCTCTCTAGCAACACACTATCTCTCCATTAGGTATTATTATTATGCAAAGGAAAATTCTCTCTCTCCTCGCCTCCTTTGTTATTATCTCAACATTGATCGCCCATTTTTCTATAGAGGAAAATAGCAAAGCGAGATTTGTGTAGCTGCGTTTCGACTCTGTTACAGACGAACGTTCGAGGTTCCAAGCCCACGCGTTGCTAAAGGTATGTAAAGTTACGGCTGTTTCGGTTCAGATCTAGTTCGTTGTTTTCTGAGCTTGCCATCGATATGATTTTTGGTCTCCCCAGCGCTGTATTTTGTTGCCTGAATCCTAGTTTTTCTCATTTCTCTAAGAATTTATTGTCCTGGATCTGTGTGAATTCATCGTCATCATCTACTGTCAACAATGGCTGATCATGTCGCCGTTTTCAGCTCCTGTAATTAGGTTATTAAGTTGTTTTTCTAGGCAACGCACGGATTGTTTTCCTGTTATAGTCCCATTTGCGGCCTTATTTCAGAGGCTTCTTCCGTATTTTAGTGTTTTAAGTTGGCATCTGACTGTAATTTCGTGCTTTTCGTCCTGAAAATGTAAACCCTGGTAATTTAGTAAATTTAGAGTACTCTCAGTCTTAAAGAGGTCAGAATGTGATGTTCTTACGGAAAAAAGCCGCTGAACAAGAGAGATTCCCTTTTTATTTATTTCAGAGCTGGAAAGTGATACTAATGAATCTTTTCCTTCTGTTAAAGCCTTCATTATTTCAATATTCTTGTTTAGTATGCCTATAGATTTTTTTAGATTTTAATTTGCCAAAAGTACCATTATTGAAGGAAAAATGGCCTAGGATTAAGTATTTACTCGAGAAGACTCGAAGGCTTAGGATAAATCACAATTGTCAGTTGTGTGGGCCGCTTTATGAACTGTATTTAGAGTTGTGTGTTATTTTCCTGTTGCGGAAAACATTATTTTAGCGAGCTAGACTGGTGGCTTTTGCATTTTGTCATAATGGTAATGAATGATCTGGTTGTATATCGCATACAGAAATCTCAACCTAGGCTGTTTTGAGTGAACGAGTTTCTTTCGACATCTGGGGTTTCTGTGTCTGATACCGTTGTTTCATGTACAGCAAGTGCTTTCTTCGATGAAGGGAGGCAAAGCAAAAAACGAGGCGTCTAGTACGCTGAAGAAAGTTGAGGAGAAGTATGCATTATCACATTTTGTATTTAACTGCAAATACTGAATGCATTTTAAAATATCAATGCAATTTTGGTTCATTTTACGATTCAGTATTTAACTGCAAATTTATACTTACGGGATAAACGGTTTTGTTTATGGAGCAGTTTATAGGATAAATAGCATGGTGGTTAGAAAGTGTACACATGGTTTTTTTTAGGACAGCTCGTATTTTTGCCTTAGTTTAGACTAAGTTACTAGCTTATATAGAGGCTTCTGCTAAAATTGTTCACAGGCCTATTGGGAAGCGAAAAACTGCAGCAAAGGAAGCGAAGGTAAGTAGTAGGCAGGAGAAAAAAGGGCGCAAGGCGGCCAAGGATCCCAACAAGCCAAAGAGACCTGCGAGTGCCTTCTTTGTATTTATGTAAGTTGAATTTCATGCCTTTTTGATGACTGATCTTATTTCATAGGTTTAAATTGTGTTCTGTTTTCTGAAGTGCTTGTCTTAGCACGATCGTCTAAATGTTCCAAGTTGTTATTTTAGATCTTTACAATGAGGCAAGATATTTAGTTTCAATAGATTTGTAATGCCAAGGGTACTTTGCCATTATAAGAGATTTACCTTGGTGAACTTAGTTTCTCAGAATTGATCTAACAACGTCTTTCCTTTATGTCAGGGAGGACTTCAGGAAAACTTACAAGGAAAAGAATCCTAATGTCAAGTCTGTATCCGTTGTAAGTAGTGATTTTTCTTTCACCAAAGATTTCTTCATTTCATGTTTGGCATAGGTGTGGTAGGTCTTATTACCTATGGTGTACCATTTCTTATATTGTACCTTTAAAACAATTTTAACCTTTTTCTTAGCCAACAGTGTAATACAAGATGTTCTGTTGGTTTTCATCTTAAATTTCTAATTGTAATTTCTTAAATTTGTTTCAATTTTGAGTTTTAAGTATCGATGTTTTACTCAAATAACCCTGTACAATTTATACTATGCTTAGGTTGGCAAAGCTGGAGGCGACAAATGGAAATCAATGTCAGAAGCGGTGAGTCCACTTGTTAATTCTTATATTACGGTATATTCATGCAATATATTTGATATTTAATTTTAGTAATACTTTGCTTATGATTATTGCTGGTGTGATTTGTAGGATAAGGCCCCATATGTTGCCAAGGCTGGCAAAAGGAAAACCGAGTATGAAAAGAACATGGCAGCATACAACAACAAACAAGTAAAGTCTTCAATTTAACGTTTGCTCAAATCTCGATTTAAATGTTGTCAGTTGATGCTTACAATAAACATTTTTTTATTTGCTTTGCAGACTAGTACTGCAGGTGACAGTGCTGAAGAGTCAGACAAATCTAAGTCTGAGGTAAATGACGAGGATGACGAAGAAAGTGGAGAGGTATCTGAACCTCTGTTACATACGATTATATTTTTTTATGGTTGGAATACCGATTTATAGGTTTGTATTATTTGTGTCTCACTCAACCTTGTTTTTTTTGATTCATTTCAGGATGATGATGCAGAGTAAATTTCTCAAAGGCTTCGCCTGGAATGGCTTTGTATCAGTGCCATTAAGTTGGAAGAATTTGTAACCTGACTAATTAGCTGCTGGTAGATGATTTTGTTATTTCCAACCTTTTGTAGGGGGCATATATGAAGGAGATTTGATCGCCGGAAGTGTATGCCTCGGGTAGTTCCATATGTGTAGTTATTCATGAACATGTTATTGACTGCTGTGATCATGTTATTAATGTTTTTAAAAACATGGTCAGGTAATCGTAGATAAGATGTTTTTATTATACAACTTTCAGTTGGTTATTATCTTGTATCTTGCATTGCATTTTGATCATTTTCGTGTGTTTTTGTAATATTTATGATTGATATCCGATAACTGCTTTTATTAGACGAGGATAGACACCATGTATTATAATTTTATTGTGAAGAGCTATTGGGAGTATCAGTGATGATCTATGTCTTGGTAGTGCTTGGTTTGTCATTTGGTCCATTTTCCCAATTGTGTTCTGCTTTGAAATTGGAGTTTGCATGGACATTTTGACAAATGAAAGAGGTGGGGGATCTGCTTTATTGAATTGTGAGAAATGTCCACATTAGTTGGTGTTATGGGTTCGCCAGTGTTTTTTCTTGTATGTCTGCATGGTCTAAATTCATTAAAAGTTGGGAGTATTTTTTTGGGTATCTACATTTCAAAGCATTCATATTATGTAATTTATTGTTCTAACACCTTGATAGTAAACTAGACAATTGTATGTATGTATTGAGTGTATTTGTTATACTTGATATTATATCAAGTGATATCATATTGGTTTTCCTACAAGGTAAAAGCCTATTTAAAACTCTGGTGGCTGATGCCGATGCTCAAACATTTGGGTTTTCTGTTCAATACTATTTCAGATATAGGATAGGCTTTGTTGCAATGGTGGATTAGATATTCAAAAGAAAATTTACTATGCCCCATTGGCCATGTGCAATTTTTATTGTTGCAATTTCTAATGAATTTGAGTGTCATTTCATTATCATTATTTTTGTCACTGAAATCGACTACACTTTTTGACATAAACCAATCTTCATTATGCTAGTTTAAATTCATCAACAGTCAAATGAGGAAGACCTTCATTTTTTGACATAAATCAATCTTCGTTATGCTAGTTTAAAAATTCATCGTCAGTCAAATGAGGAAAACCTTTATTGATCCTTAACTGGCAAATGAGGATAAACCTTTATTGATCCTTTATTTTTGACTTTTGTTGCGTACTGTTGAATGTTTGGTTTGGATTATAGATTCTTGTAAATGTAAGATTGATTTTACGAGGAAAAACCTTTATTGATCTTTTAACTGGCAAACGAAGAAAAACCTTTATTGATCCATTAATTGCCGAATCCATTAATTTTTACTTGTTACTATTGAAGGTTTCCTTGATTTGGATTATTCTCTTGGATATGTAAGATTAAAAATCAAGTGATTTTGTTAGAGGTGACAATTACACTAGTAGAACACCATGATGGTATTTCAAACATATCCTGTTTGGTTAGAAACCAGAAAGACCACGAGGTCTACATTCCTGGAGAATAGTCTAGACTGTATATGTAATTAATGGGATACAGATCTGTGGACAACTGAGCTCCCCGTGCTGCAGCATCCGATTTACAATAAATAAAACAAATAACTCAATACATCAAATCTTCACAAAAGAAGAGTGCTAGTGATCTTCTCGAGATAGCATTTGGGATATTTAAAAACTCGACTTTGTTGTTATAAGAAAATTAAAACCAAATTTGTGAAAATAAGAAGTATGTTGTCTCGAATGAGATTCTGTGATCTCTCTAGTGTGTCTTCTTGCAGTTCCATTCCTTTTTTGGGCAGTTTGCGTGGTCTCTTCTGAATATACGAGCAAAGGTGATGTGTGAGAAAGTAGATAGTGAATTCCTGATGTTGTGGAGCAGTGGTTGAAGGAGGGATTTTTTCAGTCATCAAATTCTTTTTTAGCAAAGGGTATGTGAGAAATTAGTGAATTTTCGATGTGAAGCAGTGGTTGAAGCATAAATTTTTTAATCATAGATTCTCTTTTTTCCAATTTGGTCTCTAAGATAAGTTGCCAGAAACTTAGATTTCATGAATTTATTTTTCAAGAGCAACGGGTGGAACTAATCGCGGAAAACAATATTTGTCCCCCGTGTTCCATTTTTGGTGGACTGCATTGAAAGGTTCCATTGAAAGGTCCAAGTGGGCTTAGAGTCTACAATAGAGTATTAAAAATCTCAACATGACGAGGGATGGAGATGTCAGGGACGGTAAATATATTGTGATGTATACCTTGGAAGCTAGTTGTACTTGTTCTGAGAGGTTATTGTGCTTTTTGGTGGTCATTTTTCCCAAGCAGAGGGAGGTTTAAACTCTGGGAAATGTACCTTGGAAGCTAGGTGTCCTTGTTCTGAAATGTTAGTGCTTTTTCCCAGTCAATTTTCCCAAGTCAAAGGAGAAGCCACACATTTTTGGGTTAGGATTTTATTGTTAAGGATAAGGTACGGAGATTTTTGCTTTTGTTGGGCATTTTTATTTCAAAGGGTTTTCAACTATTGTAGTAGTTGTTGATTGTTGCCTTTCAAGGCTCTAATTTCTTTCAACCAAATCCAAGTTTATAGCCACCGAAGGGGTGTATAGACCAAATAAGTTTGACTTTCATTAGTGTGTTGATGACATGTTTTTCTGAAGGCAATCTATGTAGGAATTACAGGTCTTATAAGCAAGTTTTTCACTGAGGTCCAAGGTTCTCCAAAAAAAGCCACTGTTTGGGACTTATTGCAAACTCCCTTGCAATGCGTTGAAGGCGTATAAACCTTAATATTCGAGGTCTTGAATGGGGGTAGCGTCAATCTTATGCAGATCTGTTTTGTCAAACCAGGGATAAAAGTAAATCTGGACTGTCTCTCTTACTTTCTAGATTATCCAGTTACCAATCAAGGGACATAATGCAATTGTGGCTTTCCAAATTACAGTAGAAGAGACTCTGTGGCTTTACCAATTTATAATAGAAACGTTTTTCTATTTGGGGTTTGAAGTCAATCTTAATTGAGAGGGAGCCAAGATACTTCCTTTTATTGTTTGTCTCCATAGGGATTGTATTTGAATAATCCTTTAAATGTTCTTGGCTATTAAAGTTCTGGAGGATAGAAATAGTTTTTAAAGGCTTCCAACTCCCCTTGGCTTTTTGAATGGTTATTGTTTTGTAGAAGACTATAGTCAAACCTTTCATCTCTTGGTCCCTTGACCAAATGGATTGGTATCAAAGCTGTCAGAAATTTTCAAGGAGTTTTTTAGAGGATTGGAATGGTGTCGAGGAACATTTGATCAGGACTAGTTGGCCATCGTGCGAGTCTTTTGTTGCATCAGGTGTTCAGTGTTGTTATTTTGGTTTTGGTTATGAGCTACTATCAATCTGCTCGAGATTCAAAGTAGCGTTGAGGTTCAACCTAGGCCCTTTAAGCCCAATGTCAAAGGCAGATTTGGTAATATAAAATCTCCGTAGGTTCACCATGACCCAGTTGTTATAGAATTGTATGAATTGATCAGAATACTTGTGGCTATGTATATTATAAGTTTGGAATCTCTGTTAGTTTGTCCCGAGTCATCACGAAAAGTAAACATGAAACAAAACAGAAACTGCCTATTAAGGCAAACTTTGAAAGAGTGATTTGCTATTGCAGCCCTTGGTGTTATGCTCAACCTTTGGCTATTAGGAGGAATAACAAGGTGGAAGGGGAATGTCCCTACAGAATGTCTCTTTCATATATGAAAAAAGGGTGAAGCTGTTCTCTGTTGATTAAAACTGTTAGTCACGGACCTGATACAAGGCATTACCCAAGCGACAAAGTGTATGCTGAATCCCAAATTAATGAGTATGACATCATGGAAAATTTAGCTGACTATTGAAAGTCTTGGATAGGTCTACTTAGGCAATCACGGTATTCAAGTTTTTTGTGTTTATAGGAGAGGACTTGGCTGGCTATTGAAAGTCTTGGATAGGTTTATTTAGGCAATCATGGTCTTCCAATTTTTTTTGTTTCTGTAGTGTAGTACTTTTTGAAGAAACACAGACAGCTTTGTGAATTTTACTGTCCTTTGAGCACAACCCAAACTGCTCTGGTGAAATCCGTTTTGAAAAAATCTTTAAACCTGTACAAGAATTTTTGAAACGATTTAAATGATTCTGTATATCCTATTGTAGAGAGATTGGGTGAAAAGCTCTTGAAATGGGTTGGATTGTATTTTGAGAACCCAAACTGCTCTGTATATCCTATTGTAGAGAGATTGGGTGAAAAGCTCTTGAAATGAGTTGGATTGTACTTTTGAGAACCCAAACTGCTCTGGTGAAATATGTTATGAAATAATCTCATTCAATCTTTACAAGATTTTTTGAAATGATTTTGTATATACTATTGTAGAGAGATTGGGGGAAAGCTCTCGAAATGGATTGGATTGTTTGTCAACGCAATGAAAGTGATATAGGAAGCTAGCTATTGTTTTCTCCCAAAATGCCTTGGGGTCGTCACTCCCTTGCGAAGTCGTAGTAGTTGAAAAAACATTCAATGGGTAGCCCATTTGGGCTATGGATCTGAACTTTTTGAAAGTCATGGAGGGTTGAGTAATCCCTTTTTTCCCAGCTCTGCTATAAGATTTTGATTATTTTCGAGGTATATAAAAATCTAGGAAAGAAGTTGGAATGATGGAGAAATGGTGTTGACAGTGGCTTTGGTTGTCCTATACAATAGTAGAGATATTTTTGGCCTAGCAGTTGTTCCTTTTAAGCTAATTTGCAAACTTAAAGCTGTTTCTTTATACTTATCTGAAAGATTTATTGATTTTCACATCTGAAGATCTGTACAATTGAATACTTGTTTGATTGTTTTGCAAGAATGTCTTCTCTTAATCTTAAGAGGTCGTAGGTTAAAATATGGAGAATTGAATACTTGTTTGATTGTTTTGCAAGAATGTCTTCTCTTAATCTTAAGAGGTTGTAGGTTAAAATATAGAGGGGGCATTGTATTATATTTTTGAAGACTTTATTTTTGTGGAGAGGTTCTTGTACCACAAACAAGGGGGTTTCATGCATCAATTTGGTGTTTGGATTGGCTGTGATCTTATTTAGATTATTGTTATTATATACAAGTTTGAGTGAGCTTAATGGTTAAGAACATGTGTTTTTTCTAAGAGGTCATAAGTTCAAATCCAAATCCAAAGGGGTAGTGTATGTATATCTTTGTAGACTTGTTAGTCAAATCTGGGTGGAGAGTGTTTCTTGTCCCATTAAGAAGACTCATACACCAATTTGACATCTAGCTTGAATGTGAACTTAAAATTAGATCATTATTAATATTATTAGTGTAATGCTTTTGTTTTTATTTTGAAAAGTGAAACTTTTTATGAAGAAAAATTTGTAAAATTATCTTATGTTTTTTTGATAATATTAATTAAACCTATTAGTGATGATTGTGTTTAATTTATTAGGGATTTTAAATATAACAGAAGAAAACACGTCTTAAAGGATTGATTGAAACCTATTGGAAAACTCAAAAAACATTAAGCCATAAATATTGCAATTCTAAGGATTGATTGAAACCTATTGGAAAACTCAAAAAACATTAAGCCATAAATATTGCAATTCTAATGGTTTTAGTTTCAACTAAGATGTTCATAAACACGTGAAACATTCAACAACCCTTGCCTTTACTTGATAATTCTCTTACTCTCTTGTACATTCCTCCCATCATATAGTTTTTATTCCTTTGATTTGGGATTTTGTTTATTTTAAATATTTTATTTTATTTTATTTGGGTGCATGCAAAACTTGTATGTGTGCACAACTTCATTTGTGTGTGCACACAACTTTTTTTGTGTGTGTAAAATTAGCTCAAAACTTTGGGTGTCAACACACTCTCACAAATATTATTTGGCTCATCTTCCAGCGATGTACTTCATGGAATGATCATCTCAATGGAGGAGATTTGAGTCAACTTATTCTTTTGTTGTAACCGAGTTGTTGTTGGACTCGTTTGGTGGAGTGGTGGACGAAGAGGTTGTGTGTTGTGAATTCAGATTTTGCAAATTGGGTTTTATGATCGAGAGATTAAAGTTGAGAGAGTATTGCACCCTTGAGTGGAAGTAGTGGGAATATGTGCATATAGGTTGTCCACTGCTTCGAGGAGGTCGGTAAACGTAAAACTTATCTCAGTGTATTTGGTGGTTGTGTGTGCCACTACCTCTATGTCATACTTCTTTTGCAATGTTTGGTGATTCTAAACTTTTTTTTTATAATGCTCACCGAATTGATTATGTGTGGCAATGTTTACTTGGTGCTTGAGTTGTAACTGTGCATGAGTGCGGTTTAGTATTTGGTGTTGCTCAACTAAATGGAAGAGCAAGGTGGAAACACGGTTTTGTACAATGTGAGTTGGAATTGGTGTCAATGGGATACCATAGTTGTTGGTATCCACTCTAAGTAGTGTTGGGGGAGAGTAAGGATTCGAGTGGGGGTACTAGAATTGTTCTCGAAAGTTGATGACCGTGGTGGAATGTTTGATATCAATGTTGTGCCCCAGAGTTGTCGACAGAGATGGTCAATGTTAAGAATAACCTCAATGTGGAATTGTTGTTGTAGCAACAATTGTCTTTTTAATGCATCTATTATTGTGGCAATGCTCGGTGCCATCTAAACATAACCTTGCTATGCTAAAGGAATGGTACTATGGATCTTGGATGTTGTGATTGACAAAATGCACTTTTTGCACCTTTCCTATTTGGGATCTGAGATTTGGGATCTTGTGACATTGACATGCTGATGCAAGGGTGGCTCTGGTATCTGTTGGTCTTGGGAACTCTTGGATTGATTTTAGCCATGTGGTTTGCTTAGCGAAGCCATGGTGACTATTATAGTTGGATATCTCGGATCATGGATGATTTTAGGGGTTAAATTTTGTTCATGGTTTTTCCAAAAATGAGATTTGTTATTTTAAAAATGATTTGCCAAAATTCTATAGGATAAAATTATTTTACTTTAAAAATCGTCAAAATTTTATAAAAACTATATAAAATTCTTTGAATATTTTTACAAAAATATCGTCAATCATTTATAGTTGGCATACGAAGGATTAGTAATATTCGCCATATTTTCTACATTTAAAAATAAGTTTCCATTTTTAAAATCATCCTTGTCATGAATTGCTAATGTTGGATTGAAAATATTGTATTTCTGCTTTCATTGCTACTGTTTCCCTAGATTGAAATTGTAGATCTCTTCTTATAGACATGGAAAGGTTGATACATACTTAGTCGAGCCTTGAGTCGGAAAAGTGAAGGTTGCCAAGTGGGTACGATGATACAACGAGGCGATGTGTAGGGGGTTGTTAAGAACTTTGGGTGTCAGAGGGTAATCGTTGATACCCTTCGAATTGTTCAGTGGTATACCATCTTGTTGGTCATGTCAAATCATAAAAAAGCGGAAGTGTTATGAGACCCTTGCATCGACATTCTCGATTCGTGAGGCATATCAACCCTTTTGTATTAATGGTGCATGGCTATTGTTTTTATCGTCAAACATGCATAATTTTTGGGGAGATTGTAACATTTATTGTTGATTATTGTTCTAGTAGTCACTCCCATAGGTACTGTATATCGAACATGTCCCGTCTTAATGCATTAAAATATTGTAAACCTTTGATGTTGACATGGACATCTTCATACATGTGCAAGTCTTACTCGTCAGGGGTGATGCGTATGCTTCATGCACAACCCTATAGATGTTCATTTTTGATTAATTAATCGTGGCGACCCTTGGTGGGCTGCAACGTTGCTTCACTTGTATCCAACCAATCTATTCTATCCATTGAGAGATTGAGCGTGGTTTTTCCCAACCCAATAACATCCACTTACTATTTTTGACTTTTTTATGTTGATGTTAGTGGTAGTATCAGACAAGGATTTACGCACATGTTTGTTTCTGGACGTGTGGAAATTGTCTAAAGCTTTCAATTTTTGAGTTTACTTTAATTAAAGAAATTATTAAAGTAAATTGTTTTTATTAATTAATTATGTAATCAGTGAATTGAGTTATTTAAGAAATATGCTAAAATTACTTAGCATGCAACGTGTAATCTAAATCTCAAGTGAGTGATAAGTAATTTCAACTGTAGATCACTTTGGAGATTAGAAATAGATTGTAACTTTTGATTATAAACCAAGGCTAGGAGAAGGGGGAAGACACATGCACACATAGAGAACAAAGAATGACATTTGCTAGTGTGTAGTCATTCGAGAGTGTAGAAGCAAAGGACTTTTGTTGACACTTGACAAGAGTTGTGTTGAGAGAGTATTGGATCACGGAGGATTGTGGTTTAAGATCTTGGATNTATAGGTCGAGGAGAAGAAAGAATAGAAGCATACGTAGGTGGGTTTCAGTGGAAGAAAGCCACATGAAAGTGTCAGAGTGTACATAGCTTCTTGTACAGACTTTCCGTACAAATCCACGGGTCACAGTGGAGATAGTGGTGGACATCTGTGGGCCACAATGGAGATAGTCGCGGGTCACAATGGAGACAGTCGCAAATATCTGCAGGTCACAGAATGGAAAGTCACGTACCTCTAGAAAAGCATGCCAAAACTGGTCGTACAACAGGGAAACCTTTCTAGGTTAGTTTGAAGTTGTATTTCTTTTAATGGGCAATTATCAAAATCATTTCCAACATTAGTTTTCCCTTTTGGATTTTATTGGAGTTTTTTCAGGGGTAAAATCATTCTCATGTGTGCTTGATTTGGTTTCCTAGTTTTTGCTTTCGTTGCATGTTTAGTTGAATATTTTAGTAGTGTATTATTGTTTTGTGAGTTGTTAATTTGATTGCAATAAGGAAATCATTAGATAACAAAATAACTAGTTGTTGGGAGTAAGAATTTCAATATGCTATTAGAGCATACCTAGGGTTGAAAGACAATTCAACTTGGTATCAGAGTGAGGTTGTTAAGGGAGGAAACCAAGTGCACTTGGTATCGACAGATCTATAAGCTCAGAGTGACCACAATGGAGATCAAGTTCAGATATAGGGTTGCATCAAACATATCTATGGAATCAGGAGCGTCGAGATGGGTGATTGAAGCACTAAGCACAGATCCACTTTCTTTTGTAGAAGATCAACAAGATTTGCAGAAGATCTTAGCAAATCTATAAACCAATAGATAGAAATCGAAGGATTGATTTTTGGGAAACATCAAAGCAGAGGCTTTGAAAAAGAGAGGGAGCACATGGGAGCAAATAATGACTTTTGCTCATGTGCTCGAGTCATCTACTTTGGAACAAAAATTGACTTTTTCTCAAGTGCTTGAGCCATGAAGGACAATGACTAGAGGGGATGTTGGATGAGTGAAGAAATAATTTCATCTAAAGAGTAGAGGATGACAGATTTATTGGAGTTAATAACTCATAGATAGAGCAAATAATGACAGATTTATTGGAGTTGGTAATTCATAGATAGAGCAAATAATGACTTTTGGTCACAAAGATCTTAGCACGGGGTGAAGAAGTAATTTCACTAGAGATCTAATCAATGCAAATGAGGAGGAGGAGGCATTGTAGACAGATCTGGTAGCACGGACAAATCTGGGCAACAGAGCAGTTGCAGGTACATGGTCGTACAACAATAACATAGGTGCTCAGTTGCATGTGTTGGTTGTTTCTCAGTGGACAGTGAATACACATAGAATGAAATAGTAAGATCTCATAGAGTGGGTGGATAAGGACATTCATACAAGTATGTAGGGTAGGGTTTGAGGAAATGAGCATAGGGGAAACAAGGGAGATAACATCCAACAAGATTGGATGACTCATCTTGAGGTAGGTGATTTGTTGCATTGTATTATTCCTTGGGTGGACAATTATCCTAGGAAGGGAGCCCAAGATTTTATTTAATAAAATCAACTAGAGCTAGAAGCATGTGAACTATTCAATGGTATGACGGAGGACTCATGGACCCTTGTGGAGTTTGGTGATAATGCCTAGTATGCAATGAAGGAGAAGGGAACTATCATGTTCTAACTTGACTCATGAGAGCTTCGTTAGAGGTCTAAGATGTGCTTCATGTACCAGAGTTGAAGAACAACTTGCTTTTAGATTCAGTTTATAGGACATGGGTTTTGCAATTACTTTTCAAAGAGGGAAAGTACTCATGTTCAGAGAGAGCTAGTCCTGCCACAACAATGAACATTGGTGTCATAGAGGGCATGTTATACAAGTTGCACAACCAGCTTGTAAGAAGATCCAAGGGGATCTTGGATCGATGTCAGCGATAAAGGATGAAGAGGAGGGGGGTTCAAAGGGTGAACCATTGAAGGATGAGTAAAGTTCACATATTTCCAGTGTGGGGAGTAAATCTTCAAAGGGGAAGAGGGAGTTCCCCTACCAGTTATGTCAGGAGACCGAATTGGTACAAGATGACATTGATGGATGCTCAGGAGCAGGAAGCTTCTAGGAGCACACTGAGGGAGAGCATACCTCCGAAGAAGTTTTCAAACTTCGTGGCATTGATATGTAGCGTCATCAATTTCGAGACTTCCAGTATTTAGGGAGCAACGAACCAACAAGGCTGGAGCAATGCCGGTATGGAAGATGACGTGTGTGACATTGTGCCAGAGTCCGGAGGCAAAACTAGTTCCAGGTTGTTCTTTGGGAAATACCTTCTTCGCTAAGAGGGATTGTTGATGTTAGTGGTAGCGTCGGACATGTATATGTGTGGAAATCGTCCAAAGCCTTCTACTCTTGAATTTACTTTAATTAAAGAAATTGTTAAAGTAAATTGTTTTTATTAATTAATTATGTAATTAGTTAATTGAGTTATTTAAGAAACATGTTTAAAAGTACTTAACATGCAAAATGTAATTTAAATCTCAAGTGAGTGTGAAAAGTAATCTCAACCATAGATCACTTTGGAGATTAGAAATATATTGTAACTCATGATTATAAACTCAAGGTTAGGAAAAAGAGGAAGACACATTCACAGAAAGATAGCAAAGGAGGACTTTTGCTAGTGTGGAGTCATTCGAGAGTGTAGAAGCAAATAATGACTTTTGCTAACACTTGACAGGAGTTGTGTTGAGAGAGTCAACACACTGAGTATTAGATTACGAAGAACTGTGGTTTAAGATCTTGGATAGGTGAGGAAGGACTTTCATCTAGAGATCATATAGGTCAAGGAGAAAAGAGAACATAGGTGGGTTTCAACAGAGGAAAGCCACAGGAAATAGTTAGACCGTACAGAGCTTTCCGTACAAATCCGCAGGTCACAGTGGAGACAGTCGTAAACATTCGCGGGTCACAGTGGAGATAGTCGCAGAGATCCGCATGTCACAGAAAGGCAAGTCACATATTTTTAGAAAAGCGTTCCAAAATTGGTTGTACAATAGGTCAAACCTTTCCAAGTTAGTCTGCAGTTGTATTTTTCTCAGTGGGCCATTATCCCTGTTATAGGAGCCTTGATTTTAGCATAACAAAATCATTCTTAGCGTTGGTTTTTCCTTTGGTGTTTTTCTTGGGGTGTTTACCCAAAAATTCCGGTGTTCATGTGTGCTTGATTTTGTTTCCTAGTTTATGCTTCCGCTACATGTTTAGTTGAATATTTCAGTGGTGTATTATTTTTTTGTGAGCTGCTAATCTGATTGCAGTAAGGAAATCACTAGATAACAAAGTACCTAGGTGTTGGAGTAAGAATTTTAACATTGTATCAAAGCATACCTAGGGTTGAAAGAAAATTCAACACTTTATTCTTGCGGTATTTGTTGGTTTACTCAATGGGGGTTGAGTGGGTTTGAATGAGCTCACTTTTGTTCTTCTGCAACATATTGTGTAGCATATCCATTCTTTGTGCATGTGAATCCTCTACATTCCCCACGGGAAACTGAGGAAGCAGGGGCACATACTTCTTTTTGGGTAGCTTATGCGGGTCTTTTAGGTATTGGTTGTGCATCCCATGCCGCTACTTGGCTATCCATTGCCATTCACAAGAACACATGTCTCGATGAATATCCACATACGGTTTGAATCTTTCATGCATAATGGCCTTTATGGATGCCCATTCAAGGAAAGGGTGTTGATGCGCTGCTCACCATTGCACATGTATTCCTATGAGCACGATATCAAGAGCGCGACCTAGTGGTGTTCGGGAATGTGCTGTATCCAGACAATAAACATATCCATTGGATCTAAACCATCGTATCGATAGGATCCAAATTATTCTTTGTGCACTTTGGCGGTGATATGTGCGCACCTCCTTGTCGACACTTCGTAGAGTTTCTGTTGCCACCTTTCCATGGCATTTTCAGAGTCAGTATCATAGGACTTGACACTCTGCCAACTTAACTCTCCATATATGGTGGGATTGATAGTTTTCCCTGTGCCTGATGATCTTATAAATGTTTTCAATTACAGAGCTCTGCGTATCCTCATCCACCGACTCATTGTACCTATCTCCTTCATTCAGATATAGAGGTGCGATCATGCGCATGGTGTCTATGTCAAATGACATCTGCCTTTTCTTCAAATTCAACACCGCATTATTGTCAAAGGCCTTGTCAATGCCAAGCAATGCAGGGGATGGATCAAAGTCATCCATAATTTCTATGGAAGCAAAGTCAGTGTTTATCTTTACCCCTTCTATATTCAACTCAATTTGCTCAAGTTGGCCTATAGGATATATTTTGTATCGATTTGCCAACCGCCATTGGATGGATGACTAGACTAGACTCAGATTTCCCATCAACTCAATACTTTTTTGGTAAAATGTTCACGTCGAAATCCAAGTCTAACATGAATCCATCCATGTCATAACCACCAAGATCAACTGTCATTTTGCTCTCTACCGGTGCGTTTCTGCTTGCTGACCTGACACACCTTCCTTTCTGGTAGGGAGGTTGATATACCTCTATCTGTCAGATCCTTCCCCATACAAGTGACTAACATCTACGTTAACTTCCTTGTAGCATCAAGATCCTTGAGCAATCTCAAGAAACAACATAGGAA
>JASDQU010012380.1:3281-22387 GCA_032191745.1 Picea mariana
GTTTCAAATTAACTAAGGAAATGTGTCCCAAGACATAAGAGGAGATAGAATACATGTCCAGGGTCCCTTATTCATCAACAGTTGGTAGTTTGATGTATGCGATGGTTTGCACAAGACCAAATATTGCACATGCAGTGGGAGTTGTGAGAAGGTATATGAACAATCCAGGTAAAGAACATTGGGAGGTAGTAAATTGGATTCTCAGGTATTTGAGAGTTACTGCTACTCATGCATTATGTTTTGGAGGTTTAGACACTATTCTACAAGGATATGTTGATTCAGATATGGCAGGTGATAAAGATAGCAGGAGGAGCACCACAGGGTATGTTTTTACTATAGGTGGAACAACAGTAAGTTGGATTCCAAAACTACAAAAGGTTGTTTCACTTTCAACAACAGAGGCAAAGTATGTTGCTGCTATAGAGGCTAGTAAAGAGATGATTTGGTTACAAAGGTTTATGGATGAATTGGGAAAGAAGAAGGAGAATAACAAGTTGTATTGTGATAGTGAGAGTGCCATTCATCTTTCAAAGAACTCATCCTTCCATTTGAAAACTAAGAATATAAAGCTGAGGTACCATTTCATATGATCCATCTTGGAAGACGGACATTTGAAATTGGAAAAAATACACACTAGCCAGAATCATGCAGACATGTTAACTAAGGGAGTAACCAGGGAGAAACCAAGTTCCTACTTAGTTTCATTTGGTCTTAAAGAATTAATATGAATATGAGAAATTTTCTAGGTCCAAGAAGGTTTGTAGTCCAATAGATACAACAACAGTCAAGTTGGATATTGTTGGTTGTGGAGCCTGATTATCTTCATGATTCAAAGGTCTTTGTTTTCAATCGTGTTTATACCCCATGAAGACTTTACACCCCGGAAGAATGTACACTCCTCCACCCGGGGGAGTGCAGAGGGGGGTTACCCCCTCTGTGGGGTCCGGGGGCAAGTGGGCCCCCGAAGGAAAATTTTCCTTGTAAATGTATATTGTAATTTCATTGTAAATATGGACCATTCATTATAAGGTCACAGATATGATGGTAGAATTTATGTTAGGGTTTTTTTCCCTAGAAGGCAACCCTCTTTTATGAGGGAAATGTATTGCATCTATGTATCATTGTGAATATTGTATTCTAAGATAGGAGACTGTGAGAGAAAGAAGATGAAGTTACAACGGGTGTGTTGTAGGTTTTATCCATTCATTTGCTGGATAATAATAAAGCGAGGAATTGGAAATTTCTCTGGTGGACGTATCCCACACTGGTTGAACCATGTATATTTGTGTCTCTATTTTATTGTGTATCTTCTGTGTTTTATTTCCACATTTGTTTTATTTTATTGCTATGTGATCCTGTTTTTCTAACACTTCCTAAATATAATCAATGTTTGGATTGCAACCTCTTTGTCGACACTAAAGAGTGCTAAAGGATTATATTCTTGATATTGTGTATGGGTTGAAGAGGAAGGTATCCAAATGGTCCAAGAAGTAAAAAGGAAGAGTCTAGATGATGTGTGGAGGTGTTGAATAAACCTTCCAACTCACCATGGTGGAATACATGATATAGATATGTGGTATTCCAGAGTCAATGCAGGGATTCATTTACATAGATTTGACCATAAGTATTTGACACACTGGTATTGGTAGAAATATTTGATTGCATTATGAAAAAATATTGGTGTGCTAAATATTGTATATATAATGAATGATAGTTTCATTCCATTGACGTGACTAACAAATAAAGTTGATGGATTTATTAGTATGTTATAATTCCGAGATCACTTCATGGGTTGTTATAAATGTTGAAATAAAAAAGATGATGTGCATGAGTACTTACAATTTGTTTGTCTTATTGAAAGTTAAGATAAATTGTAGGTTGAATGGTATTGGTTATGGAAATCATGTAAGCCCATAAGGAAGACCAATACATATCACTGCAAGAGCCAAACATGATTAGAGGGAATTTCATACTTAGGGAAATTTGAAATTCCCTATGCAACTGATTTGAAATTAATAAGTAGAAATTCTATGATGACATCTCATGATGACTATATGTGTGTGATAAAATTGAGATGTTGACTATTGAAGCTAGAAGGTTCAGAAAGATGATGAATATTATGACACTGAAACCCTATGATTGCCACAATTTATTGGCTGCAAACTACTAGTGGAAGTTTGGTGGTAAGTTGACGCTCTCCTTGCACAGGAAAACCTTGGCAAATGATGGACCACTTGAGACACTGTGTAGAAGTGAAGGGGATACTTGAGCCTAGAGGGTGGGTATAGAAAGGAAGAGGAAAATTAAGAATGCATATGAAATGATGGCTAGAATCATGAGGGAATGTTTGAAAGGAATATTGATTTGAATTCTTGTCCGTGGTAGCTTTGTGACACAAAGGAATGGTCATATAGATAAGTATTGGGTTATGATTGAAAAATTATTTTTAAATACATGATTATATTTTGGAGTTGATAACTGGATGTATGGATAAGATAATTGTTATATGATAATGGCTATAGAATGTATGCTTTCCTAATGGATATATATGAATAACTGAAGAATGAAGACGTGAATTGAGTACTTGGAAAAAATAGCACCAAAAGGAAGTAGAGCTCAAGAACAAACCCATGGAATAAGTAAAGTCCACTGGACTTGTGTTGGATATTAATCTCTCTTTTCTATTTCTTGGGTTGACCCAGGTTCAGAATTGAATAGGTTTCCAAAAAAACCCTCTAAAACTATCGTCCCTCATGGTAAACTAGAAGGTAACACAACACATAGAGTGTACTACACAGTCTCACCCGAGATATTTCTATGGGGGATTACAATGCTCAGGTGCTTGCAGTCTAGGAAAGAGTAACCATTTGTTGGCTATTAATCTCTCTTATTGACTTCTTGGGCTGACCCAGGTTCATATATGAACAGGTTTCCAACAAAACCCTCTAAAACTATCAACCCTTCTGGTAAACCAGAAGGAAACACAACACACAGAGTGTACTACACAGTCTCACCCGAGATAGTTCTATGGGGGAATGCAATGATCAGATGCTTGTAGTCTAGGAAAGAGTGGGGATATGGGATTTTAATTGATCTTTCTCAGACCTTAAATTGATTACTCAATCTATTATTATAAATATCTATTAGCACTGGAAGTTACCTTCTGATTGCAAGGAAGGTAAGCCCAGTACCCATCAGGTTGAATGTGAAAGTATAAGTGTTTTTTAAAGGATCGAATGGAAAAAACTTAGACTGATAATAACCTAACTTAGAAACAGGGCTAACATGTACTAGCAAATAAGGTCTTGACTAACGTCAATCAGTAGTTTGGGAGTAAATGTGGATAGAAGGAAGACTTGAATGAGAGGAATGTAAGGGCTTCTGCAAACATCAGGTCCACAAGAGCCTATGGAAGAAATCTTCTTAAAACAAGAACTTCTTGAAATTAGAAACTAAAGAACTAAATAAACACCATGACAATAAAATGATCAAACATTCATCATATCATTACCACAATTATCCATGTGAAGCATTCAAACATGAACATTTAGAAATAGAGGCAGATAGTCTGAAATAGAAGCTGATTTCTATTAGTCAAAAAGTCTTAAGTCCAGTACACACTAGATCACAGTCACTTTATCCAAAATATTACAGTGTCGGGAGCCTTGCTCAACCATCTGACTCACTTAAAGAAATTGATATATCTATTTATCACAAGAAAGGGAGGCCACAGCTGAAGGTACGAGTTGGCCACTTTCCCTTAAAATATCTAAATATTTATTTATTCTAACAACTAAGATAACAACCTATCCTATAAAACAGGGAAATGTTGGTGACTAGACCAATCATGCTTCTAATTTCTTTGATCCTCTTTTGCTGCTTAGCTCATGTTATGCCATGTGTTCCTTTTGGAGCCTGTGGTTGTCTTCATGATGTCAGCTACCTTCTCCATCATCAATGTATCCTAGAACTGTTAGTTTGGTCCTCCTAGATCCTTGGTGTTTGTTGGTAGCTTCCTTGGGTAGAAAATCTGGGTAGCGCACTACTAGGAGAAAAGGTAGCACCTGTAGGTAGCACCATTGTGCTTCATATGTGCACCAATATTTGTCCTCTGTTGCAATATTGAGTAGCACCTGTAGGTAGTGGCCCTGTGTTGTGACTAAGTGTGATCCTGCACTCTACCAAATATTATGCAGCGCCACTGTGCACAACTTTTGTTCTGTGTAAAATATTACAGAGCGCCTTTATGTAGCACTACCTACGCTTGCGTCTGCATACAGGTTTGGGTAGCATTATAGAAACGTAGCACCTTTGAATCTAGAACATGTGTAGAGAAGTTTGTGTCCTTCCAAGATGACTAAAACCATTTCACTTAGTTGCCTCGACTATACCATAGGTAGTGTCATTACCAGTGAGTGAAGCCAACACTTAGAAAAATTGAAAATCCATATAACTAAATTCCTAGAAGCCTGTAGGTTGGTAGTGATATGTAGTTGCATTTAGTTAACCCTCCCAAAAAGTAACAATCCCCAAAAAATGGAGCTTACCTTCTTACCAACTATTTTTCCATTTTGACACTTAACCTCATACTCTTTCTGGTGGAAAGAGTGTCTTCAGTTGACTCAGTAGACTTCTTCTTCTTAGCACTAGTGGGATTCTTCAGTGTAGCTGTGCTCTCCTTAGCTGCTGGTTTGTCATCCTCAATGGCAGCTTCAACTAACACCTGTAAATTTATTTATGCTACCTCATCTCGAAAGTTCTTTAGCTCTGCCTTTAACTTCCTATTTTGGGATTGAAAACCTCTATTCTATCTGTAAAGATTCATTAGTTGTTTATGAAGGGGTAAAGCCTTTCTCGCTACAAACCTTGCCAAGTCAAGAGTATGAGTGTATCCAGCCATGAGCTCTTCCATTTGGGCCAAGTGGACCTTTTCTTCTGTTTTAATATGAGCTATTTCTTTTCTTGCATCTTTAAGATGCTTGATAAGTCTTTTGTAGGTCTGACTGTCAGGAGGGGTAATGGCATGCTCAGTCTTAATAGGATTTTCCTCAGTCTCCTTTTCCTCCTGCATAGGGGTTTCATCTTTTCTTTTCTCAGGCCTCTCAATGCTTTTCTCAAGGGTTTCATCTTTTCTCTCCAAAGGTCTTTTAACACCTTTACCCTTACCTTTCTGTGCAGGGGTTTCTTGCTTCTCCTTCATAGGATTTTCCATGCTTTTTCCCTTCTTCTTTAGAATAGGGGTTTATAGAAAAGGATGTTCTTGGACAACCTCCTTAGGAATCGATGACCTTGTTAAAGGTATTCTACTTTTGATTTGAACTGTTGGAGGAGAAGAGGGGAAAAAATTGTCTTACCTTTCTTGGATGTAGCTTTGGTAGAAGAAGGTGTCTCTTCTAACTTTGGTGGAGGTGGTGGTGAGGAATCTCAGTGTGGAGAAGGACAAACTTCCTCCTCAGCTTCCCTGACGTGCTTGCTAATATCTAAAACAGGGGCTCTTCCCTTCCTCTTCTTGCTAACCACTGCTTTAGTGCTAATGGGTGATGAAGGAACTACGATCTGTGATTGAGAAATAGGTGTTTGATCCAACTTGAAATTAGAAGTAACCACAAAGTGATCCCAGGAAATTTCCTTCTTTCCCAACTGCTCAGAGACTAGCATCCTGATCAGTTCAGAATGGAAAAGACTAGAATCCACATCCTTAGATTTGGATTACACCCTATCTAACATTTTACCTATACTTCTCAGCAGGTAATAAGGGACGTTCATCTGAACCTTACCAGTAAAATGTAACAACAACCTTATGTGGTAAAGATACAAGGTGTTAAATATCCCTTCACAAGTAAAATATCTCTATATGATTTTCAATAACCTTTCAAACTATTCAACCAATTGACTTCTTGGCATACTCTTAGACAACTCATTGGCTTGATATTCAAGTTTAAAGAGATCTTTAGCATAGGGTGAACTCAAAGCCATGGCCTTGAACCACTTTTCTTCCTGTAATGGGGATCCCTGTCGCAGCTGAGATAGAAGCTTCAGTTACCTCAAATTCTAAACCCCCAACCTTAGTTTTCCTTCCATCAAAATGCAATGCAAATTCTTTTGCTACTTCTGGGTGGCCTTTCTGCATGTTCTAATAGAAAGAGAGGCACCCTACTCTTTGAAAGGCCTCTCTTTCTAGGGGCTCAGTATAAAAAATATGCATGTCTACTGGTTCTGTCCTAACTATCTTGCCTCCTTTGTGAGCCTTCTTTGATTAAGGGGTCTCCATGTCTCAAAATGAGGGCTCTTGAAAGGATTAAGGGATGATAATGATTAGGAAGGCCTTGAATAGAGTTTCAAATATACAAGGATAACCCTTTGCATCTGAGTAAAATGTTTGATTTTGAGATGAAAGGAGGTAGGGGAAACAACAAGAGGTAAGGCAGCGCCTCTGGGTAGCGCAACACATATACAGAGGATAGGCTATCTACAAGCTTGCGGTCTGAATGGCTGAGGTAGGCAACAATAAACAGACTTAGACGCAGACAATGAAGATACAGGTATGGAAAAGAAAGAGGACCAAGCTATCATGCAAAGACGATCTTCCTATGACTGTGCAAACTTGGCCAACCAAAACCTGAGCGCAAATTTTTTGAGAGAATTAATAAATAGAAGGGGGACAACACGGGATACCTATGTAGTAGACACCTATTTGAATCTTCAATGAAATATCAGGGTGAGATTGTGAAAAATTGGGCCCTTGAACCCACTTCAGTCTCGAGCTTGGTTACCTTGGTGTCACCAGATCAGAGCTTGTGAATTTTCACAGCGCGCAACTGTTGAGAGTTTCAAAAATTTAAACCGTTACAAGGCTCATAAATGCAAGATATGGTAAGAATATTTAAATAACTGTTGGCGCTGAAAAAAAGGGACATGACATCAAACGTGACAGGCACTACGGAATTGCCTAATGAGTAGGCAACGTTTCGAATTCAAAATATGATTAGATAGGTAGGCGAGGATGATGAGGCGTGCTTATGAAGTCGTGAGTGAGGAGAGAGATGGGTCACATCAACCTGATCATGGGAGGTATCAACCTAGGGACAAATCATAAAAGGGACCAAAAGGAATAAACCATGACCTAAAAGGGTTTAAGGATCAAAAAATCAAATTGAGGATCAAAACATGAGCTATGACTCAAAAGCTTGATCATCCAAGGAGTCCTAACAACATTAATTTTAAAGGGATGAAATTTTTTCAAAAGATTTAAAATCTAAGGCTTTAAAAAAAAAAAAAGATAAAATCAAACTAAAAGACCCAACGCAATTTAGTGTGATAACAAGATCCACACATCTCTTAAACCCTTGCATGCAATCTAATAGATCTAGCTAACCAAATATGTGTAAATCAATCATTGACAGGAATTAAAGATGATCAACCATTAACAGAAGGTAGCCATACATTCCATCATCGCACATGACACACGTGGTTCACCACTTCCTGGGATATGTCCACAAAGATTTGGCTTCTTAGGCTCTTTTATTTATATTTCCTGCAAAATATGGCATTGCACGCACTATATATCTGATATTAAAATCATGAGAACGGTTCCACAACCTCCATGAGGTGGACTAGATCACACCAAGATCCTCAACCTGTAATATAACCCTCAATATCTCACTACTTTACTCTTATACAACTCAACAAATTACAAAAAGGTATCATGATCGTTTCTTACAATTCAAAACTAACTTGGAACATACTTTGAACCAACAACAACCACCTAGAACCCTAACCTAGACCTCCTAGGTTATTATTTATACTAGTTTACAAGTTTACCAATTGTTACAATATCTTACCAAAACCCTAACCCTAACCTGGTTAGGTTTTCCTTCTTGCATTCCTTGCATGCTTTCCTCCTTTGCATGCAGCTTTTCCTCGCACGTGTTGCTTTTCTGCCAGTTGTTATTCTCCAAAATTGGGTTTTATCCTCAAAAAATAAGTATTTCCTCAAAATAGGCCTGTGCCCAATTGGCCCCCAACACTGACATGTGGCTTTTCCTGAGCCACCTAGGCAATGCGTGCTCCCTGAACAACCTCTTCCAGGATGCGGAACTTGTCTGCAAGTTCCTTTCCTCTTTCTCTTACCTGCGCAACCTTGCCTGTTAGCGCTTCTAGTGTTTTCACTGTGAACTCCTCCTGGGTTAGTGTTGCACACTTTATCTATGTTTGCTTCATGCTTCTCTTTTCCTCCTCCAAATGTGAAATCATTTGCGTTGATTGTTCCTGGAGTGGTTCCACTTCCTCTTGTCTCTTCTGCATTTGCATCTATGTTGCTTTCAACTTAGACTACAACTTCTTCATATCTTGAGTACCTTTTAGGAATTTTGTGATACTCATTGTCTTATGCCTATGCTTGAGGTCTTGGATAGTTGTGCTTAATATTTATTCTTCCTTTTTCCCACTGTTGGACATGCTCGTCCTCCTCCAGCATTGTCCAGAGCTGCACGACCCTATCAAACAATTATACTGCTATGCTTTCTTTTTTATCCAATTCTTCTATTTGGAGTGCAACTTCTTCTTTCCTTTGCTCTCAAACCTGAGGCAAAGTCATGGGATTGAGCTTCTCCTTGATTTCCTCGATCTCCTGCATGTACTGATGGATTGTCTGCGCAATGAGGTTGATCTTCTCCTCTGTGCTTCTCTCTTCTTCCTAAGCATTGTTGGGGATGCATTTGTATACCATTGTCAATCCTTGATCCAAATTGTTTGTGCATTCTTTCTATTCCTCCTTATCTGCAGTCAATTAGTCACAAGTTATCTGGAGCATCTTTGCGACCCCTTTGCCCACCTATAGATTCGTGGAATCTGCGCGGGACCTAGACTGTACTTCCTGCATGATGCTGACCTATAGCCTGTATAAGGCCTTTGTAGGTATGTATGCCATGACCATATCAACTTGCTCTACTTCCTCTATGGGTTTATGAATTTTCTCTTGATCGAATCTGATCTTTTGACACGTTATGGTGAATATTTCCCTACCCTGGACAACAAACTGCATAGTCTCTTCGCCCTCTTTTTTTGTAGGTGGCCTCTGTACCTTTTCTTGTTGCTGCGCGGTTACCTCTAATTCTTCCTGTCTCTGTAGTTTTTTTATGTTTTCATGAACCTCTAGGAGCTTAGCCATAATTTCTTCCCTCTGTGCCTCTGCAGTTTTGACCACTTCTTCACTCTTGTCTTGGACCTTGTCTACGACAAGCTCTGCATCATCCCATGTCAGGGAGATGTTTGGGTCCTCTGTCTCATACTTGTGCTTCTTGTGCACATATTTTTCTTGTGTGGTTTTCCTTGCTGTCTTTGAGGGTTATGCCCCACCTGTTGTGCCTTGAGCTCTTTCTTCTGCATTATGTGCAGTATCCTTCTTCTCTATCTGTGGTGGGATTCCTTTCCTTCTGGCTGTGGGTTTTCTTCTCAACCATTTTGGTACTGCGTTGCTCCCACTTGGTAGGGTTTGTGTTGTGGTTGTCCTGGTGTTGTCAATCGGGCTACCTGTTCTTGCTGACGAGCCTGCTTCGAACTTTACTTGAGGCTTTAAGGACTGCACTGTACCTATTTTTGTGGGTGATTTCCACTATGCAGGACAATCTTTGATAATCCAATCCACTTCCTCTTTTGTGATGCAATATTGCATCTTTAGCCATGCCTTTTTGGGATCCCCTGTGGATTGGATCCATATATGATGTCGGGATGCCTTGAATTTGGCTATCCCCTCTATGTATTGCGCTACCTACAAAGGTATGTGCCATATATTTGTTGTTCACTTCTAGATTTCTTCTAACAACATGGAAAACACAGTGTTGTTTTCCTGCTGCATCTTGTTGTTCTTTGCTTATCATAGAGACTTGTACCCAACCACATAACATTTTCCCACCCTATCGAAAAATGTCAAGAACTTGGGCTCTTGCTACCCTGCCAAGGATATCATTATTATTAACCACAAGTAATGGAACTTAGTTCCATTGTCCTATGCATTGTGAAAGTCAAGTAGAAACTGGTTCAGTAGGTACAATGCCCAACTGAACATGATTCCCTTAGCGCACTGTGATCACACCTACTGGCGCTTCCTCTCTGTGAAATTTTCTTAGCAATTTACACACCATCAAATTTCTTGTGAACCTTATCACATTGTCATTAATGTCTTTGATGGAAATGCCTATGTTTCCCCTGGTCATGTAAAATTGCACTTTAACTTATTCCTCCAGTTCTTTCTTATGTGCCTTGTTATCTAGAAACTCTTCTGGTTGCGCATCGAATGTGGGTAGTCCTGTGATATTGGAAATCAATGTCACACTGATCTGCATTGGTCTATCCATCCATAGGATACCTTCGTTGACATGGACGACTAGTTGTTTGATGCAAAGACCAAAATTCTTACCGCTCCCAAAGTGCAGTATGTCCAAAAGATTCATAATCCCTGAGTTATAAAGTCTCGTGATCCACTTCGTGGGCTCCAACATTGGTCGTCCTAGGGGTTCAATTTCCCCTATGTTAATCAAATAGTTCTCTCAGCCAACTCTGGAAATTTGGCTACTTCACGCACGTCATGGTCTGCATACATCAGCTTGGGTACCTTTTCCAACATATCATCGATAATGGGGACTGCGTCTGGGAGAAAAGGGAGGGTAATCTCCATACTTTCAAATGTATTTCTTTTTTTCCCCACAACATATGTTCCTTCCTATGTTGCGTCTGTGTCTTCTTCCTCCCTTCTAGAATATAGTTGGTTGGTGATGTCTTCTACCAACACTTCATCATGTGCCTGGGACTATCGTGGTCCCACTGGTTCATCATGTTTTGTAGGTTCTTCGGGGATAGGCTTTGTAACATCGTTCCTAGCCCTGGAGCTCTACCCTATCTCACCTTGTTGTGTTATAGGAAGCTCTTCCTAGACCTACATCAGGCTAACAGATTATGGGTCTGAGGTGGTAACATCCTCGAGCTCAACTATATTATTTGATTGTTTTATTTGTTCCTTGCACCTTTGGCCCTGTCGAGTAATCAGAACAAACTATCATGGCAACCCAAAATTTGGTGGAGTCATCTTTTCCATCTTTCACAACCTGACTTGCTACTTCGTCAATTGGTAACTATGGAACATATTATTTTTCTCAATCTGAGCTCCAAACTTTGCTAAGTGTTGAATATTATGTGCTCTCCACCTTTTATGGACCGGGTCGTGTTCACTTTTCACTTTTTGCGTGCATTTACATTGACTTCACTTTTCACTGTGCGCAGTCTTCTGATGTTTGTCATGGTAATTGTTGCGTGCAACTTTTCCCAGTGTTTTTATATTTTCTTTCTTTTCTAATTTTGTATTTATTTTCCTTATTTTTTTCCTTTTTATTTATTTTTTTCATTTTTCTCTCCTATCTTTTACTATCTTCCACTATGTACATGTATGTGCCACTGCGCTATAACTTTCAAGCTTCAGGAGGTCGACTATCCTTGTACATTTTCAGTTGATTACCATTGATCATTCCCTTGAGTTTTGTTCCTGCCAAATCCTTTAGATTTACAAATCCCCCATCTGTGATAGTCTTTACTTCATAGGGCCCTAGCCAATGCATTCTAAACTTACTAGGATGTTGAAAAAATTTACTATCATAGAGAAAGACTAGGTCTCCTTCCTTGAAACTCTTCCTCTTGATATGTCTATCATGCTAGTATTTGTTTCTTTCTTTTTGTACTTCCTAATGAAATCCTTCTAGAATCCTATCCTCTTCCATTTCCATTAGTTAATTCAACCTCTCCTTCATTGCACCTCTTTTTATCATGTTGGTGATTGTTTCTATGCGCAGGCTGGGTACTAGAAATTCTAATGGTACTACTGCTTCCTTCCCATACACCAATCTGAAGGGTATCTTTCATGTCACCTTATTTCATGTAGTCTTGTATTCCCATAGTACTACTGGTATTTTCAAGTCCCAATCATCCCCCTGACATTGCAAATATTTTTCAGAGCATTCTCTAAGACCTTATTGAAATATTCTACTGTTCCATTTTCCTGAGGATGGTAAGGTCTTTGTTCTGGTGATAGACTTCAAACTCCTCAGTCATAGACCTAATAGTATTGTTGATAAAGTGAGTACCTTTATCATTCATCAAAATTCTTGGACAACCAAATCTCGTAATCACTTGCTCAAACAAGAAGTGTGTTGTTGTTTATGCACTACAATCTTTGATTGGTGTTGCTTCTGCCCATATAGTTAAGTATTATGTCGCAATGATGATATATCGAGCTCTTGACCTTCTCACTGGTGGATTGATTGGAACAAACAAAGTCTATTTCCCATTTTTCAAATACTTGAAAGGTTACTTGTGGTCTCAGAGGAATCTCATCCCTTATGTTTAGGTTTACCAACCCTCTGAAAGACATCACATGTCTGAGAATATTCCTTAGCATCTCTATGGACTGTTGGCCACCATAATCCTGTGTGCAATACCTTCTGTGCGATATCTTTTCCTACATAATTTCCTCCAGCTATTCCCTCATGAGCATCTGCCAAAATTATAGGCCTTTCATGTTCTAATACACACCTTCTCAAAATGTTGTCTGTGCCCATCTTATATAAGTGTCCTGCAATCAATTGATAGTCTGCAACTCTGAATACCAAATTCTTCTTCTGCGCAATGATAAATTCTTGTGGCACAATCCCTATACTCAAGTATTCAATTATATCATCAAATTAATCATCAACTACTTGTACTGAAAAAAACTACGCATCAAGGAAGTTGTCTTCCAAGTTGGTAGGTTCTTCTCCATTAGTTACCCTTGACAGGTGATTTGGTCCTGCATTCAACTTCCCGGTTTGACTATCACCTCAAAATCAGATTCTTGGAATAACAATAGCCATCTACAGATCCTCCCCCCCAACACTGGATTGTTGAATAAATATTTTAGGGCAGAATGATCTGTGAACATATTAAAATGTTTTCCCAACAAATAGTACTTGAACTTCTGAAGTGCATATACCATGGCTAAGCCTCCTCTTTCTGTGGTGTTGCAATTCTACTCTGATTTTGACAATTTCCCACTTGCAAATGCTATAGGATGGTCTAAATCCCCTGCTCCTGGATGCATCATAATTGTTCCAAGTTTTATGGTTGATGCATCTACATGCACATGAAAAGTCTTTTCCCAATCTGGGAATACTAGAATAGGTATTGTGACCATTTTTTTCTTTTAAGGTATCCAACCCTTGTTGACAGTATTCATTCCACTGAAATCTGATATCCTTGTTTAACAGTTTTTCCATTGGCGTAGTAATTTGCGCATACCATTTGATGAATTTCCTATAATAGCATGTAAGTCCCAATGTTTCTCTCAATTGGAGCGCTGACTTTGGTGGTGGTAAATTGAATATGACTGTAATCTTAGCAGGGTCCACTAGTAACCCTTGTTTACAGACTATATGTCGCAACAATATTCTAAAAGGTGTTCCAAAAATGCATTTCTTTATATTAAATGATATCTGGCACTACCTACATCTTTCCAAAATTAGCCTTAATACTTCCACATGGTCTTTTAACAGGCTATATACAATCCAATCATCTAGATATACTTCTAAAAATCGATGTATGAACTCCTTAAAAGCATCTATGACTACTCTTGAAAATATGGTTGGTGCATTCTTTAACCCAAAAGGCATGATTGTGTACTGGTGGGATCCCCATTCTGTGGAAAAAGTTGTCTTATACTTGTCTTCTAGACCTATCTTGATCTGATGGTAACCTGAGAATCCATCTGTAAATGAATATGCTTCTTGACCTCCCACATTTTCTAATACTTCTTATGTGAAAGGAGTAGGAAAAGGGTCATGTAGGCAAGCATCATTCAGTTTCCTCAGATATACAAAAATCCATGTCCCCCCATGTTTCTTCTCCTGGACTACCATAGGGCTTATCCATTTAGATTCCTCTATTGGTTCTATGATACCAACTTCCAACATTCTATCAATTTCTTCTTTCACTTTCTATGTATATGCTAGATTTAGTCTATAAGGTCTTTGTTTGATAGGTATGGCCTCAAGTTTGAGAGGTATCTTCATATCTCCTATCTCTCATGATATGTCTTTCATCTCTATAAAGGTCATTAGGAATAGGTCATTGTATTCACGTAGTAACTCTGTTATTCTTTCCACTATTTGTTTATCCCAATAGTCTCTAATACTTGCCATTTTAGGGTTATCAGTTATCCCAATGTTGACTTTATTAACTTTCATTGGTGCAACAAATACTTCTGATTCTAGAGATGGACCTTTCACCTCTCTTTCTCCCTCAATTTCTATAATTTCAATATTGTGTGAGTCATCCTCATCTGGTAATTCTTCTTCCACATGACAATAATTATTTGATTGTCTGTCTGTTTTGTTGTTGGTAATCTATCATGAGTTCAACCTCTGGTTCATCAATAAACATCACCCCTCTTATCTGTTTTAGTGTTGAATCAATGTTGGGGTTCTCATGTTCAAATGAGAAGGTTACTATAAAATTTTGTTGTAATGTTTTCCACTCAGTAGTACCTCTGACATCTCTTGGTCTACATACCAGTTTTTTTAGATTCTTTCAAATGTGTGGATGAAATGATGAGGCCATTATTCTGGTGGTGTCATCCTCCATTGCATCCTGCACTTCTCCAAGTGTTCTGCTGGTGTCTCTTACCCATCATACCTCTGCATTTTATTGATGTCTTGTTCTGCACCAAATCTAATGTGTAGTAATCTCTTACATTGGTACTAGTCATGAATTGTTTCTTTATGCGCACCCCACCATCTTGCAAGTGTAGTCTTGAGTGCAATGTCTAAGGATAAAATCCTATGGTTTTCTCCTACTTCATCTTCATATTGTGATCCGAATTATTTTGAGAACGACATGAAGGTAGAAATATAATCGATATATAACAACAAAATACACAAAAATATAGAAGAGAACACATAAATACAATGAAACCCAACTTCTATTACTGAATAAGATAGAAAAACATTGTAGAACACAAACTGGAAAAATGGGGTAGCCTATCTCTAAAAAGAAAGAGATGTTGGCTATGCTTCATTCAAAAGAAGCTTTACATAACACTCCATTGCATGCTTAAAGGGCCTCCTTCACCTCAATTATATATGAGAGAGTGAGAGGAGAACAATTCCCATGATGCATGTGGGATAAATTGGACTAAGTTTATAAAATGCCATAGGCATGTAAAATACTAGGACTTCCCTAGTGGTCACCCATCCCAATACTACTCTAACCCAAGCACTCTTAACTATGGAGTTGTAATGGGATCCAATGCATTGACGATATGTTGTAGGCATGTACATAAGACCATTACATGATGTCTGTAATTAACAAATGAATATGACATTACATTCCATTCCCCATCAAAATGGTGAATGTCATGGTTTATCAAAACCACATGCTCAAAATGGTGATTCAGTGAAAAAGGTGGATGGCCACCAAGATACATCTGGATCATTTCTCCCCCCTTAGGAAGCAATGGTCCCTATTGCATTAATTTTCCTTGGGAGATGGGGAGATTTCTACTAAATCTGAAGCTTGGTGCGATGCTTGCCTTACTGAAGAAGTTATCCTACTTATCTTGTTGAAGGCTGCCATGAACCTATTGTTGGAGGGGTTGAATCCATTCAACCAATCTAGCTGCATGATCTACCTAAGTGTGGGAGGACTCTGTTGGTGAATATGCAACATGAAGACTATGAAGGGTTATGTTATAACCTTTCTTGACTTGGCTGTGTGGAGGCACCCCCATAGGTGCAACAAGAACATCTTAGTACTCTTCTACAATCCTGTCGATCTGCTTTTGCTGGATAGAAAGGTCTTGGGCTGAGGATGCATTGGTTGCATTTTGAAGAGTATAAACTTTGCAGTATGAGAGATTACTTTGTGGCATTGTTTTGGTGGGACAATAGTTGAAACTACCTCGTGTATCCTGTATAGTTGACCCCCGAGAGTAACAATGACGTTATGGGGTCGAGACTCATAAATAACATGATGCCTCCACATATATTATTGGCCTAATATAACGTCATAGACTTCCAGTGGGGCAACATCACATAATACCTCATCCTTAAAGGGCTTGATTCCATAAGACAAGCGACATTGTTGGCTGACACGAAGATCTTGACCCTGGAGAAGCCACCCAATGTTGTATGGCTGCAGGTGTGGTGTTGTTGGCAAATCCAACTTCTTAAAAACCTCTACTAATATGATGTTCTTTTGGCTTCCACTATCAACAATAAAATGCATTGGGCTCCCCTTCACCCACATCTGTGAATGGAAGAGTCGCTCCCCCCTCCTCAGGATCCTCTTCTGGTTGGATTGTTGTAGTTACGACAGTAGCAATGGGTTCTGCATCAATGATTTTTCTTTATATATCATTATCTGAATTAGGGTCCAAGTCAAAGTTTGGATCTTTATCTTTGAGCTCAGCCACCAATGAATTTATTGAGTGACATTCATCAGTGTTGTGCCAAGGGCTATTGTGGAACTCACACCACTTTCCAATGTCTTTCTTAGACTTCCTGTTACCCTTATTTGCCTGCATCTGGGACTGGCTCTCTTGAGGTTGGCCTTCCTTGCTCTATCCATGCTTCTCCCACTTACTCTACTGCTTGAATTTCTTCTCAATTTTGACTGCATATCGATAAACAACTCCTAGTGAGGAGATGTCCAAGAAATCCATCTCTATTTGGATGTACATGTGTAGAACACTGAGGTACCTCAAAACTAGGTGTCACTCGGATTCTTTGATACCCAAATTTGAGCGCAAGGTATGAAAGATGTTGGTGTACTCTACCACCATCTGGTCTCTTTTTTGACGTAGAGTTGTCCATCTCATGTATTGGTCATCATAGTTTCCGACAGGGTATAACTCCTCCTTTAGGGCATCTACAAAGGTCTCCCAAGTGGGTTCTCTCCCAAATAGTGTAGATTCATCCATGGTGTACCTCTCCAAACAACCTTCCCACCAAGATCTGACATGGGGAAGGGATTTAAGGAGTACGAAGGCGATCTTTTCACTATTGGAAATTTTTTGGACAGAGTGATAACCTTCTAGAAGATTCAACCATTTTTCTAGAGAATTTGCATCTATCTAGCCTTCAAATAAAGGGATATCAAAATTGAATTGTACCTTGAAGGGTGTCGCACTTGCAAAATTGTTGCCTGTCAAAGATGCCTCGGTTGTCACCATCGATAGTCTTCGAAGGATATGAGAAAATTTGTCCATCATATCATTCCTTTATCATATAAGGGATTCCTTGAACAACGTCTTGAAAGGATATCCTGCTCTATCATCTCTCTTTTCTTCCACCATGGGAGGTTGCTTGGGCTAGCAAGAGTGGATTTCCTCAAGCAAAACTATCTCAAGACTCAAATCTCTATACCCTGACCTTGTTGGGGACCTGCTCTGATAAATGACAAGGAATAGACTGCTTTGATACCACTGATCCAGATTATTTTGAGAACGACATGAAGGTAGAAATATAACTGAGATATAACAATAAAATACACAAAAATATAGAAGAGAACACAGAAATATAGTGAAACCCAACTTCTATTACTGAATAAGATAGAAAAACAATATAGAACACAAACTGGAAAAATGGGGTAGCCTATCTCTAAAAAAAAAGAGATGTTGTCTACACTTCATTCACAAGAAGATTTACATCACACTCCATTGCATGCTTAAAGGACCTCCTTCACCTCAATTATATATGATAGAGTGAGAGGAGAACAATTACCATGATACATGTGGGATAAATTGGACTAAGTTTATAAAATTCCATAGGCATGTAAAATACTAGGACTTCTTGGGTGGTCACCCATCCCAATACTATTCTAGCCTGAGCGTGCTTAACTGCAGAGTTCTAATGGGATCCAATGCATTAACGCTATGTTTTAGGAATGTACATAAGACCATTACATGATGTCTACAATTAACAAATGAAGACGACATTAGATTCCATTCCCCATCAAAAGGGTGAATGTCATGGTTTATCAAAACCACATGCTCAAAATGGTGATTTAGTGAAAAAGGTGGACATCCATTGAGATCCATCTAGATCATATTGTAACATAAATTATTCTAAATCATTTACCCCATGAAAACTGGTAGGTTCCCTTATCTTTGTGCCAACCCATCTTAATGCGCGGTCTATTCTTGAGCACCTTCTTGTGGAGACTTCATGTAATCTCTGCTGCCAATTCTCCAAACCCGTATTTGAGTTAGAAGCACATGATGTGATGCTTCTCCAGCTGAGTACCCCATCTGCAGTTGGGTTGACATAATCTTCTTCTTGCGCAGTGGTTCTGTATAATTGGTTTATTTCCTCCAAGTCCAGACAAGTTGGTTCTACAAACCTTTCTTCTTCTGAAGGGTCTAATGGCGCAATGAATCTATATTCTCCTGATTCAAATGTCATCTTTCCAGTCTTCAAGTTGATTATGGTCTGGTTATCAAATGCCCAATCCAATCCAAGAAATGTTGGATATGGTGTTGTGCCATCTACTATTTCTATCACTTCAAAGTCTGCCTTAGTGCACACTCCATCCAAATCTACTGTCACACCGTTAAGCCTTCCAATTGGTAGAACACTATGTTGATTTGCAAACTTCAACTAGACAGGTGAATAACCTAGTGTGGGCTCTCCCATACAATGCCATGTCTTCTTGGGTAACACATTTACCTCAGATCCTAAGTCCAGTATAATATCCCCCATATTGAAATCTCCAATGTTGGCATTCAATATGAATTCTCTACTTGTCCTCCTTTTGTATGGAGGTGATTGACTATTTTCTACTCTAATTTCCCCTCCACATTTATGTTACAACTTTCTAACATATTTTTCAAAACTTTAACAGATACTGGATCATTTAGTATCTTAACACAGGATTGCAGAAAAGTCTTTATGGTACTTACTTGCCCTAACGATTGTGCTTCATTGGTGTGGTCCATTGATGAAGAAATCTCATACATTGGTAAGTTATGAGTATGTTGCACATCGGATGTAGAAACAACATATTTTTTAAGGAGCTCTTGTCTGGCCTCC
>JASDQU010012380.1:22546-43884 GCA_032191745.1 Picea mariana
AATTCTTGGTATGAGAATAACAAGAGACAGGAAAAATTGAAAACTGACATTGTCTCAGGGTGAGTACATAGAGAAGGTGTTGGAGAGGTTTAGAATGCAGAATGAAAAACTAGTTAGTAGACCTTTGGCCAACCATTTCAAATTAACAAAGGAAATGTGTCCCAAGACATAGGAGGAGATAGAATACATGTCCAGGGTCCCTTATTCATCAGCAGTTGGCAGTTTGATGTATGCGATGGTTTTCACAAGACCAAATATTGCACATGCAGTGGGAGTTGTGAGAAGGTATATGAACAATCTAGGTAAAGAACATTGGGAGGCAGTAAATTGGATTCTTAGGTATTTGAGAGGTACTGCTACTCATGCATTATGTTTTGGAGGTTCAAACATTGTTCTACAAGGATATGCTGATTCAGATATGGTAGGTGATAAAGATAGTAGGAGGAGCACCACAGGGTATGTTTTTACTATAGGTGGAACAACAGTAAGTTGGATTCTGAAACTGCAAAAGGTTGTTTCACTTTCAACAACAGAGGCAGAGTATGTTGCTACTATAGAGGCTAGTAAAGAGATGATTTGGTTACAGAGGTTTATGGAGGAATTGAGAAAGAAGAAGGAGAGTAACAGGTTGTATTGTGATAGTGAGAGTGCCATTCATCTTGCAAAGAACTCATCCTTCCATTCGAAAACTAAGAATATACAGCTGAGGTACCATTTCATATGATCCGTCTTGGAAGATGGACATTTGAAGCTGGAAAAAATACACACTAGCCAGAATCATGCAGACATGTTAACTAAGGGAGTAACCAGGGAGAAACTGAGTTCCTACTCAGTTTCATTTGGTCTTCAAGAATGAATATGAATATGAGAAATTTTCTAGGTCCAAGAAGGTTTATAGTCCAGCAGATACAACAACGGTCGAGTTGGAGATTGTTGGTTGTGGAGCCTGATTATCTTCCTGATTCAAAGGTCTTTGTTTTCAGTCATGTTTATACCCCATGAAGACTTTACACCCCAGAAGAATGTACACTCCTCCACCCGGGGGAGTGCAGAGAGGGGTTACCCCCTCTGCGGGGTCCGGGGGCAAGCGAGCCCCCGAAGGAAAAATTGCCTTGTAAATGTATATTGTAATTTCATTGTAAATCTGGACCATTCATTATAAGGTCACATATATGACGATAGAATTTATGTTAGGGTTTTTTTCCCTAGAAGGCAACCCTCTTTTATGAGGGAAATGTATTGCGACTATGTATCATTGTGAATATTGTATTCTGAGATAAGAGACTGTGAGATAAAGAAGATGAAGTTACAATGGGTGTGTTGTAGGTTGTATCCCTTCATTTGTTGGATAATAATAAAGTGAGGACTTGGAAATTTCTCTAGTGGACGTATCCCACACTGGTTGAACCATGTATATTTGTGTCTCTATTTTATTGTGTATCTTTTGTGTTTTATTTCAACATTTGTTTTATTTTATTGCTCTGTGATCCTGTTTTTCTAACACTTCCTACATATAATCAATGTTTGGATTGCAACCTCTTTGTTGACATTGAAGAGCGCTAAAGGATTATATTCTTGATATTGTGTATGGGTTGAAGAGGAAGGTATCCAAATGGTCTAACAAGTAAAAAGGAAGAGTCTGGATGATGTGTGGAGGCGTTGAATAAACCTTCCAACTCACCATGGTGGAATACATGATATAGATATGTGGTATTCCAGAGTCAATGCAAGGATTCATTTACATAGATGTGACCATAAGTATTTGACACACTCATTTATTGGTTGAAATATTTGATTGCATTATGAAAAAATATCGGTGTGATAAATATTGCATATATAATGAATGATAGTTTCATTCCATTGATGTGACTAACAAATAAAGTTGATGGATTTATTAGTATGTTATAATTCTGATATCACTTCATGGGTTGTTATAAATGTTGAAATAAAAAAAATGATGTGCATGAATACTTACAATTTGTTTGTCTTATTGAAAGTTAAGATAAATTGCAAGTAGAATGGTCTTGGTTATGGAAATCATGTAAGCCCATAAGGAAGACCAATACATATCACTGCAAGAGCCAAACATGATGAGAGGGAATCTCATACTTAGGGAAATTTGAATTTCCGTATGCAACTGATTTGAAATTAATAAGTAGAAATTCTATGATGACATCTCATGATGACTATATGTGTGTGATAAAATTGAGATGTTGACTATTGAAGCTAGAAGGTTCAGAAAGATGACGACTGTTATGACACTAAAACCCTATGATTGCCACAATTTATTGGTTACAATCTACTAGTGGAGGTTTGGTGGTAAGTTGACGCTCTCCTTGCACAAGAAAACCTTGGCAAATGATGGACCACCTGAGACATTGTGTAGCAGTGAAGGGGATACTTGAGCCTAGAGGGCGAGTATAGAAAGGAAGAGGAAAATTAAGAATGCATATGACATGATGGCTAGAATCACGAGGGAATGTTTGAAAGGAATAGTGATTTGAATTCTTGTCCGCGATAGCTTTGTGAAACAGAGGAATGGTCATATAGATAAGTATTGGGTTATGATTGAAAACTTATTTTTAAATACATGATTATATTTTGGAGTTGAGAACTGGGCGTATGGATAAGATAATTGTTATATGATAATGTCTATAACATGTATGCTTTCCTAATGGCTATATATGAATAACTGAAGAATGAAGACATGAATTGAGTACTCAGAAAAAATAGCACCAAAAGGAAGCAGATCTCAAGAACAAAGCCATGGAATAAGTAAAGTCCACTGGACTTGTGTTGGATATTAATCTCTCTTTTCTACTTCTTGGGTTGACCTAGGTTCAGACTTGAATAGGTTTCCAAAAAAACCCTCTAAAACTATCGTCCCTCATGGTAAACCAAAAGGCAACACAACACACAAAGTGTACTACACAGTCTCACCCAAGATAGTTCTATGGGGGATTGCAATGCTCAAGTTCTTGCAGTCTAGGAAAGAGTAACCATTTCTTGGCTATTAATCTCTCTTATTTACTTCTTGGGCTGTCCCAAGTTCATATCTGAATAGGTTTCCAACAAAACCCTCTAAAACTATCAACCCTCCTAGTAAACCAGAAGGAAACACAACACACAGAGTGTACTACGCAGTCTCACCCGAGATAGTTCTATGGGGGAATGCAATGATCAGGTGCTTGTAGTCTAGGAAAGAGTGGGGATATGGGATTGTAATTGATCTTTCTCGGGCCTTAAATTGATTACTCAATCTATTATTATTAAGATCCACACATCTCTTAAACCCTTGCATGCAATCTAATAGATCTAGCTAACCAAATATGTGTAAATCAATCATTGACAGGAATTAAAGATGATCAACCATTAACATAAGGTATCCATACATTCCATCATCACACATGACACATGTGGTTCACCCCCTCCTGGGCTATGTCCACAAAGATTTGGATTCTTAGGCTCTTTTATTTATATTTCCTGCAAAATATGGCATTGCGTGCACTATATATCTGATCATACAATCATGAGAACGATTCCACAACCTCCATGAGGCAGACTAGATCACACCAAGATCCTCAACCTATTATATAACCATCAATATATCGCTACTTTACTCTTCTACAACTCAACAACTTACAAAAAGGTATCATGATCATTTCTTACAATTCAGAACTAATTTGGAACATACTTCGAACCAACAACAACCACCTAGAACCCTGACCTAGACCTCCTAGGTTCTTATTTATACTAGTTTACAAGTTTACCAATTGTTACAATATCTTACCAAAACCCTAACCCTAACTTGGTTAGGTTTTCCTTCTTGCATTCCTTGCATGCTTTCCTCCTTTGCATGCAGCTTTCCCTTGCACGTGTTGCTTTTCCTGCCAGTTGTTATTCTCCAAAATTGAGTTTTAACCTCCAAAAATAGGTATTTCCTCAAAATAGGCCTGTGCCCAACAGGCCCCCAACACTGACATGTGGCTTGTCCCGAGCCACCTAGGAAATGTGTGCTCCCTTAACAACCTCTTTCAGGATGTGGAACTTGTCTGCAAGTTCCTTTCCTCTTTCTCTTACCTACACAACCTTTCCTGTTAGCGCTTCTAGTGTTTTCACTGTGAACTCCTCCTGGGTTACTGTTGCGCACTTTATCTGTGTTTGCATCATGCTTCTCTTTTCCTCCTCCAAACGCACAATCATTTGCACTGCTTGTTCATGGAGTGGTTCCACTTCCTCTTGTCTCTCCTGCTTTTGCATCTGCGTTGCTTTCAACTTGGACTACAACTTCTTCATATCTTGAGTATCTTTTAGGAATTTTGTGATACTCATTGTCTTATGCCTATGCTTGAGGTCTTGGATATTTTCACTTAATATTTCTTCTTTCTGGTCCCACTGCTGGACATGCTCGTCCTCCTCCAACGTTGTCCAGAGTTGCACGACTCTATCAAACAATTATACTGTTATGCTTTATTTTTTATCCGATTCTTCTAGTTGGAGTACAGCTTCTTCTTTCCTTTGCTCTTAGACCTAAGGCAAAGTCATGGGATTGAGCTTCTCCTTGATTTCCTCTATCTTCTGCATGTATTGATCGATTGTCTGTGCAATGAGGTTGATATTCTCCTATGCGCTTCTCTCTTCTTCTTGGGCGTTGTTGGGGATGCATTTGTATACCGTTGTCAATCCTTGATCCAAATTGTTCGTGCATTCTTTCTATTCCTCCTTATCTGTAGTAAGCTGGTCACAAGTTATCTGGAGCATCTTTGCGACCCCTCTGCCCACCTCTATATTTGTGGCATCCGCGTGGGCCCTAGACTGTACTTTCTACATGATGCTAGCATGTAGCTCGTATAAGGCCTTTGTAGGTATGTATGCCATGACCATATCGACTTTCTCTACTTCCTCCAGGGGTTTATGCATTTTCTCTTGATCGAATCTGATCTTTTGACTTGTTATGGTGAATGTTTCCCTACCTTGGACAACAAACTGCACAGTCTCTTCACCCTCTTTTTTTGCAGGTGGCCTCTATACCTTTTCCTGTTGTTGCGTAGTTACCTCTAATTATGCTTGTCTCCATAGTTGTTTTATGTTTTCGTGAACCTCTAGGAGCTTATCCATAATTTCTTCCCTTTGTGCCTCTGCAGTTCTGACCACTTCTTCACTATTGTCTTGGACCTTGTCTGCGACGAGATCTGCATCATCCCATGTCAGGGTGATGTTTGGGTCCTCTGTCTCATACTTGTGCTTCTTGCGCACATATTTTCCTTGTGTGGGTTTCCTTGCTGTCTTTGAGGGTTATGCCCCACCTACTGTAGCTTGAGCTCTTTCTTCTGCATTATGTGTAGTATCCTTCTTCTCTATCTATGGTGGGCTTCCTGTCCTTGTGGATTTGGGTTTTCTTCTCAACCATTTCGGTACTGTGTTGCTCCCACTTGGTAGGGTTCACGTTGTGGCTATCCTGGTGTTGTCAGTCGGGCTATCTGTTCTTACTAACGAGCCTGCTTCGAACTTTACCTTAGGCTTCAAGGACTGCACTGTACCTATTTTTTTGGGTGATTTCCACTATGCAGGACAATATTTGATAATCCAATCCACTTCCTCCTTTGTGACGTAATACTGCATCTTTAGCCACACCTTTTTGGGATCCCTTGTGGATTGGATCCATATATGATGTCGGGGAGCCTTGAATTTGGATATCCCCTCTATGTATTGCGCTACCTACAAAGGTATGTGCCATATATTTGTTGTGCACTGCTAGATTTCTTCTAACAACATGGAAAACACAGTGTTGTTTTTCTGCTACGTCTTGTTGTCCTTTGCTTGTCATAGAGAATTGTACCCGACCGCATAACATTTTCCCACCCTATCCAAAAATGTCAAGAACTTGGGCTCTTGCTACCCTGCTAAGGATATCATTATTATTAACCATAAGTAATGGAACTTAGTTCCATTGTCCTATGCATTGTGAAAGTCAAGTAGAAATTGGTTCAGCAGGTACAATGCCCAGCTGAACATAATTCCCTTAGCGCACTGCGATCCCATTGCGATCACACCTATTGGCGCTTCCTCTCTGTGACATTTTCTTAGCATCTTACACACCATCAAATTTCTTGAGAACCTTGTCACATTGTCATTAATGTCTTTGATGTCAATTCCTATGTTTCCCCTGGTCATGTCGAACTACGCTTTAACTTGTTTCGTCAGTTCTTTCTTGTGTGCCTTGTTATCTAGAAACTCTTCTGGCTACGCGTCGAATGTGGGAAGTCATGTGATATTGGAAATGAATGCCACACTAATCCGCACTGGTCTATCCATCCATAGGATACCTTCGTTGACACGAACGACCAGTTGTTTGATGCAAAGACCAAAATTCTTACTGCTCCCAAAGTGCAGTATGTCTAAAAGATTCATAATCCCTGAGTTATAAAGTTTCGTGATCCACTGCACGGGCTCCAGCATTGGTTGTCCCAGGGGTCCAATTTCCCCTATGTCAATCAAATAGTTCTCCTCGGCCAACTCTGGAAATTTGGTCGCTTCGCGCACGTCATGGTCTACGTACATCATCTTGGGTATCTTTTCCAACATATCATCGATAGTGGGGACTCCGTCTGGGAGAAAAGGGAGGGCAATCTCCATACTGTCAGATGTGTTTCTTTTCTTCCCCGCAACATATGTTCCTTCCTATGTTGTGTCCATGTCTTCTTCCTCCCTACCAGAATATAGTCGGTCGGTGATGTCTTCTACCAACACTTCATCTTGTGCCTGGGACTATCGTGGTCCCACTGTTTCATCATGTTTTGTAGGTGCTTTGGGGATAGGGTTTGTAGCATCGTTCTTGGCCCCAGAGCTCTACCCTATATCACCTTGTTGTGTTATAGGAAGCTCTTCCTTGACCTGCATCGGGCCAACAGATTCTAGGTCCGAGGTGGTAACATCCTCAAGCTCGACTATATTATTCGACTTTTGCATTTGTTCCTTGCACCTTTGGCCCTGTCGAGTAATCGGAACAAACTTTCATGGCAACCCAAAATTTGGTGGAGTCATCTTTTCCAACTTTCACAACCTGACTTGCTACATCGTCAATTGGTAACTAGGGAACATATTATTTTTCTCACTCTGAGCTCCAAACTTTGCTAAGTGTTGAATATTATGTGCTCTCAACCTTTTATGGACCGGGTCATGTTCACTTTTCACTTTTTGCGTGCATTTGCATTGACTTCACTTTTCACTGCGCACAATCTTCTGATGTTTGTCACGGTAATTGTTGTGCGCAACTTTTCCCGGTGTTTTTGTATTTTATCTCTTTTCTAATTTTGTATTTATTTTTCCTTATTTTTCTCCTTTGTATTTATTTTTTTCATTTTTCTCTCCTATCTTCTACTATCTTCCACTATGTACATGTATGTGCCACTGCATTGTAACTTTCAAGCTTCAGGAGGTCGACTATCCTTGTACATTTTCAGTCGACTACCATTGATCATTCCCTTGAGTTTTGTTCCTACCAAATCCTTTAGCTTTACAAATCCCCCATCTGTGACAGTCTTTACTTCATAGGGCCCTAGCCAATGCATTCTAAACTTACCAGGATGTTGAAAAAAATTACTGTCATAGAGAAAGACTAGGTCTCCTTCCTTGAAACTCTTCCTCTTGATATGTCTATCATGCAAGTATTTGTTTCTTTCTTTCTGTACTTCCTGATGAAATCCTGCCAGAATCCTATCCTCTTCCATTTCCATTAGTTAATTCAACCTCTCCTTCATTGTGCCTCTTTCTATCATGTTGGTGATTGTTGCTACGTGCAGGCTGGGTACTAGAAATTCTAATGGTACTACTGCTTCCTTCCCATACACCAATCTGAAGGGTATCTGTCATGTCACCTTCTTTCATGTAGTCCTATATTCCCATAGTACTGCTGGTATTTTCAAGTCCCAATCATCCCGCTGACATTGCAGATCTTTTTCAGAGCATTCTCCAAGACCTTATTGAAATATTCTACTGTTCCATTTGCTTGAGGATGGTAAGGTCTATTGTTTTGGTGATAGACTTCAAACTCCTCAGTCGTAGACCTGATAGTATTGTTGATAAAGTGAGTACCTTTATCATTCATCAAAATTCTTGGAAAACCAAATATGGTAATCACTTGCTCAAACAAGAAGTGTGTTGTTGTTTATGCGCTACAATCTTTGATTGGTGTTGCTTCTGCCCATATCATTAAGTATTATGTCGCAATGATGATATATCGAGCTCTTGACCTTCTCATTGGTGGATTGATTGGTCCAACAAAGTCTATTTCTCATTTTTCAAATACTTGAAAAGTTACTTGTGGTCTCAGAGGCATCTCATCCCTTATGTTTAGGTTTACCAACCCTCTGACAGACATCACATGTCTGAGAATATTCCTTAGCATCTCTATGAACTGTTGGCCACCATAATCCTGTGTGCAATACCTTCTGTGTGATATATTTTGCTGCATAATTTCCTCTAGCTATTCCCTCATGAGCATCTACCAAAATTATAAGCCTTTCATGTTCTAATACACACCTTCTCAAAATGTTGTATGCGCCCATCTTATATAAGTGTCCTGCAATTAGTTGATAGTCTGCAACTCTGAATACCAAATTATTCTTCTGCGCGATGATAAATTATTGTGGCGCAATCCATGTACTCAAGTATTAAATGATATCATCAAATTAATCATCAACTACTTGTACTGAAAAAAACTATGCATCAGGGAAGTTGTCTTCCAAGTTGGTAGGTTCTTCTCCATTAGTTACCCTTGACAGGTGATTTGGTCCTGCATTCAAATTCCCTAGTTTGACTATCACCTCAAAATCAAATTCTTGGAATAACAATAGCCATCTACAGATCCTCCCCCCCGACACTGGATTGTTGAATAAATATTTTAGGGCAGAATGATTTGTGAACATCTTAAAATGTTTTCCCAACAAATAGTGCTTGAACTTCTAAAGTGCATATACCATGGATAAGCCTCCTCGTTCTGTAATGTTGCAATTCTGCTCTGATTTTGACAATTTCCCACTTGCAAATGCTATAGGATGGTCTAAATCCCCTTCTCCTGGATGCGTCAGAATTGCTCCAAGTTTTATGGTTGATGCATCTACATGCACATGAAAAGTATTTTCCCAATTTGGGAATACTAGAATAGGTATTGCGACCATTTTTTCTTTTAAGGTATCCAACCCTTGTTGACAGTATTCATTCCACTAAAATATGGTATCCTTATTTAACAGTTTTTCCATTGGCATAGTAATATGCGCATACCCTTTGATGAATTTCCTGTAATAGCCTGTATGTACCAATGTTTCTCTCAATTGGAGCACTAACTTTGGTGGTGGTAAATTGACAATGATTGCAATCTTAGCAGGGTCCACCAGTAACCCTTGTTTATAGACTATATGTCGCAACAATATTCTAAAAGGTGTTCCAAAAATGCATTTCTTTATATTCAATGATATCTGACACTGCCTGCATATTTCCAAAATTAGCCTTAATACTTCCACATGGTATTTTAACAGGCTATATACAGTCGAGTCATCTAGATATACTTCTAAAAACTGATGTATGAACTCCTTAAAAACATCTATGACTACTCTTGAAAATATGGTTGGTTCATTCTTCAACCCAAAAGGCATGATTGTGTACTGGTAGGATCCCCATTCTGTGGAAAAAGTTGTCTTATACTTGTCTTCTGGAGTTATCTTGATCTGATGGTAACCTAAGAATCCATCTGTAAATGAATATGCTTCTTGGCCTCCCACATTTTCTAATACTTCTTATGTGAAAGGAGTAGGAAAAGGGTCATGTAGGCAAGCATCATTCAGTTTCCTCAGATATACACAAATCCTTATCCCCCCATGTTTCTTCTCCTGGACTACCATAGGGCTTATCCATTCAGATTCCTCTACTGGTTCTATAATACCAACTTCCAACATTCTGTCAATTTCTTCTTTCACTTTCCATGTATATGCTAGATTTAGTCTATAAGGTCTTTGTTTGATAGGTATGGCCTTAGGTTTGAGAGGTATCTTCATATATCCCATCTCTCGTGATATGCCTTTCATCTCTATAAAGGTCATTGGGAATAGGTCATTGTATTCACGTAGTAACTCGGTTATTCTTTCCACTGTTTGTTTATCCCAATAGTCTCTAATACTTGCCATTTTAGGGTTATCAGTTATCCCAATGTTGACTTTATTAACTTTCATTGGTGCAACAAATACTTTTGAATCCAGAGATGGACCTTCCACCTCTCTTTCTCCCTCAATTTCTGTAATTTCAATATTGCGCGAGTCATCCTCATCTGGTACTTCTTCTTCCACATGACAATAATTATTTGATCGTTTGTCTGTTCTGTTGTTGGTAATCTGTCATGAGTTCAACCTCTGGTTCATCAATACACATCACCCCTCTTATCTATTTTAGTGTTGAATCAATGTTGGGGTTCTCATGTTCAAATGAGAAGGTTACTATAAAATTTTGTTGTAATGTTTTCCATTCAGTAGTACCTCTGCGCATCTCTTGGTCTACATACTAGTTTTCTGGGATTCTTTCCAATGTGTGGATGAAATGATGAGGCCATTATTCTAGTGGTGTCATCTTCCATTGCATCCTGCACTTCTCCAAATGTTCTGCTGGTGTCTCTTACCCATCATACCTCTGCATTTTATTGATGTCTTGTTTTGCACCGAATCTAATGTGTATAAATCTCTTACATTGGTACTAGTCCTGAATTGTTTCTTTATGTGCACCCCACCATCTTGCAAGTGTAGTATTGAGTGCAATGTCTAGGGATAAAATCCTATGGTTTTCTCCTACTTCCTCTTCATATTGTGATCCGAATTATTTTGAGAACGACATGAAGGTAGAAATATAACCGAGATATAACAACAAAATACACAAAAATATAGAAGAGAACACATAAATACAGTGAAACCCAACTTCTATTACTGAATAAGATAGAAAAACACTGTAGAACACAAACTGGAAAAATGGGGTAGCCTATCTCTAAAAAGAAAGAGATGTTGGAAACGCTTCATTCAAAATAAGCTTTACATAACACTCCATTGCATGCTTAAAGGGCCTCCTTCACCTCAATTATATATGAGAGAGTGAGAGGAGAACAATTCCCATGATGCATGTGGGATAAATTGGACTAAGTTTATAAAATGTCATAGGCATGTAAAATACTAGGACTTCCCTGGTGGTCACCCATCGCAGTACTACTCTAACCTGAGCATGCTTAACTATGGAGTTGTAACGGGATCCAATGCATTAACGCTATGTTGTAGGCATGTACATAAGACCATTACATGATGTTTGTAATTAACAAATGAAGATGACATTACATTCCATTCCCCATCAAAATGGTGAATGTCATGGTTTATCAAAACCACATGCTCAAAATGGTGATTCAGTGAAAAAGGTGGATGGCCACCGAGATATGACATGGGGAAGGGATTTAAGGAGCGCGAAGGCGATATTTTCACTGTTAGAAAATTTTTGGACAGAGTGATAACCTTCTAGAAGATTCAACCATTTTTCTAGAGCATCTGCATCTATCTAGCCTTCAAATAAAGGGATATCAAAATTGAATTGTACCTTGAAGGGCATCGCACTTGCAAAAATGTTTCCTGTCAAAGATGCCTCGGTTGTCACCATCGATAGTCTTCGAAGGATATGAGAAAAGTTGTCCATCATATCGTTCCTTTGTCACACAAGGGATTCCTTGAGAAACGTCTTGAAAGGATATCCTTCTCTATCATCTCTCTTTTCTTCCACCATGGGAGGTCGCTTGGGCTAGCAAGAGTGGATTTCCTCAAGCGAAACTAGCTCGAGACCAAAATCTCTATACCCTGACCTTGTTGGGGACCTGCTCTGAGAAATGACAAGGAACAGACTGCTCTGATACCACTGATCCAGATTATTTTGAGAACGACATGAACGCAGAAATAAAAACGAGATATAACAAAAAAATACACAAAAATATATAAGAGAACACAAAAATACAGTGAAACCCAACTTCTATTACTGAATAAGATAGAAAAACACTGTAGAACACAAACTGGAAAAATGGGGTAGCTTATCTCTAAAAAGAAAGAGATGTTGTCTACACTTCATTCACAAGAAGATTTACATCACACTCCATTGCATGCTTAAAGGACCTCCTTCACCTCAATTATATATGAGAGAGTGAGAGGAGAACAATTTCCATGATGCATGTGGGATAAATTGGACGAAGTTTATAAAATTCCATAGGCATGTAAAATACTAGGACTTCCCGGGCGATCACCCATCCCAATACTATTCTAGCCTGAGCGCGCTTAACTGCAAAGTTCTAATGGGATCCAATGCATTAACGCTATGTTGTAGGCATGTACATAAGACCATTACATGATGTCTACATTTAACAAATGAAAATGACATTAGATTCCATTCCCCATCAAAAGGGTGAATGTCATGGTTTATCAAAACCACATGCTCAAAACGGTGATTCAGTGAAAAAGGTGGATGGCCACTGAGATCCATTTAGATCATATTGTAACATAAATTCTTCTAAATCATTTACCCCATGAAAATTGGTAGGTTCCCTTATCTTTGTGCCAACCCATCTTAATGCACGGTCTATTCTTGAGCACCTTCTTATGGAGACTTCATGTAATCTCTGTTGCCAATTCTCCAAACCTGTATCTAAGTTAGAAGCACATGATGTGATGCTTCTCCAGCTGAATACCCCATCTGCAGTTGGGTTAACATAATCTTCTTCTCGCACGGTGGTTCTGTATAATTGGTTTATTTCCTCCAAGTCCAGACAAGTTGGTTCTACAAACCTTTCTCCTTCTGAAGGGTCTAATGGCACAATGAATCTATATTCTCCTGATTCAAATGTCATATTTCTGGTCTTCAAGTTGATTATGGTCTAGTTATCAAATACCCAATCCAATCTAAGAAATGTTGGATATGGTGTTGTGCCATCTACTATTTCTATCACTTCAAAGTCTGCCTTAGTGCACACTCCATCCAAATCTACTGTCACACCCTTAATCCTTCCAATTGGTAGAACTCTGTGCTGATTTGCAAACTTCAACTAGACAGGTGAATAGCCTACTGTGGGCTCTCCCATATAATTCCATGTCTTCTTGGGTAACACATTTACCTCAAATCCTAATTCTAGTATAATATCCCCCATATTGAAATCTCCAATGTTGGCATTCAGTATGAATTCTCTACTTTTCCTCCTTCTTGTATGGAGGTGATTGACTATTTTATGCTCTAATTTCCCCTCCACCTTTGTGTTACAAATTTCTAACATATTTTGCAAAACTTTAACAGATAATGGATCATTTAGTAGCTTAACACAGGATTGCAGAAAAGTCTTTATGGTACTTACTTGCCCTAACGATTGTGCTTCATTGGTGTGGTCCATTGATGAAGAAATCTCATACATTGGTAAGTTATGAGTATGTTGAGTAGTTGATGTAGAAACAACATCGTTTTCAAAGGAGCTCCTGTCTGGCCTCCTTAAATGTCTCATTTTCTTTCTGCGCATCAAACTGCTTATGTGTTTCAATATTTTTCTTTACCCATTGGTGTTGTGTTGGATCTTGTCTTACTGCGTTAGCTCCTGTCTTAGCGCCTCCTCATGTGAATATGTTGATATTTATTCCATCATCCTTGGCCTCTGTAGATATCCAATGAACATTCTGGTTGTTCCAGTTCCTCTTTTCTTGAAATTTTCCCAAAAGTGTTGGATAGTCCTCTGTATCATGGTTTGTTGCGCGATATTACATGCGTGTCACAGGTGGAAGTGGACATTCCCTTGCATAATGTCTTGGTTGTTGGCATTTGTGGCACACTACTAGACCTTTGCCTCTTCCAAATCCTCCTCTACCTCGTCCTCCACCTCTGTATCCAATTCGATCTCCTCGTGATGCGTTGTATTGAGGCACCTGATTATACTGGGTGGGGTTATATTGTGGTCGTGCAGTGTTATATTAAGGCTGCACAATGTTATACTGTTGTTTCGTATTATTGTATGGAGGTGGTATTGAGTTAAACTAAGGTGAAACTTTCCCTGTCATCATTTCTACCTACACCTTATAGGTATTTGAAGTTATTTCCCTCATCAGCTCCATTGTCCTACAATATTTATCATCATGGCCCACTGACTTGCAAAAATTGCAATATGAACTCTTGGGTATTGTCTGATACTTATGCATCATAGGAAAATGATATGGGTCATGCCCATGCGTTTTACAGATCTCGCACCATGGTCCTCCTATTGGAAAAGGGTTTGGTACTCATGTTTCCATCTACTACATGAAAGTTGGGCATTCATTCTTGTGGTGTCCTTTTGTCCTGCATGTGGTGTTGAAATATTGTAACTGCAAATAGTATTCTATTTATTATTGAGTTATTATTTATCTGATCAATCCCCTTTTGTGGATTTATCATGTCAGGCTTTGTACTTGACCAAATCCCCTTTTGTGAATTGGTAAAACCCTAATTATAATATGAAAATTAAGAAGTTGGCCCCCAGGCCTAATTAAAGTGGTTTTAACCACTAAAAAGAGAAGTCGGCCCTTCCTGGTGAAGAGACACCTTTCTAGTACCTGCCAGCTAGTATAAATAAAGGAGGCTAGCACCTCATTATCTCACTCTCACTAATTCACTCAATTGCGCAAGTTTGGTAGCTGCAGTTGGGAGAAGAAGGAAGAGAGAGGCACATTTCTTAGTGTTGGATATTCTCTTGTGTTTGGTTTATTGTCTTGGCATTGTATTGATAGTCTATATTAAGGAATTTTTTGCTGGGTTTTCTCCCCCATAAGGGTTTCCCAGGATAAATGTTGCGTACCTTGTGATTTTGTTTCTTTCAGTGATCCTTCTTATGCTATTATTGTTGCTGATTATTTGGGTTGCTTTTCATTGATATCAACCCTTGAACAAAGTCTGGTAGTGAATTCTGGTAGCACAAAGATTTGGGTAATGGACCCAAGTTAGTTTGATGTATAATGGTATGAGTTTTAATATATTTGAATGTAAGACTATTATATATGGATAGTACATTCCATGCCATTTTCGGTGGTATGTGGAACGTCACATAACTCCTCACGGTTAGAGATTTATGGCCATGTCAAGTTGGAGAACCCTCATGAGTCATCTAGAAGCCCCAAAAGGTCAAAGTAGTCAAAGTGGTTGCAAAGAATAAATTATTTAAATAATACTATTCTATATGGATAGTACATGTCATGCCATTTCCGGTGGTATGTGGAATGTCACATAACTTCTCACGGTTAGAGAGTTATCGCCATGTGAAGTTGGAGAACCCTCACGAGTCATCTAGAAGCCCCAAAAGGTCAAAGTAGTCAAAGTGGTTGCAAAGAACAAATTATTTAAATAATAAAGTGAAGTGATGAGTGTATTATAAGTCAAAGTGGATACAAAATAAATTATTTAAGTAATAAATTTAATGGAGGAATTACTAAGTGGACAAGTGGTTAGAAGTGGGTTAGCCCTAAAATAAGGAAAGTGGCTTAAGATGGTTAGAAGGTAACCCCTTGAGGAAGCTACATAAAAGTGTAAATAAGAGGAAAGGGTCTCTCATTTTAATTACACTTGATCATATTGAATATCTATAAGTGACTTAGGTAACCAAAGGATATCTAAGGTGAATTTTAGAGGGAAGGTGAAGTAAAGAAGGTCGAAATTCAAGGGACGATAAATTCTTTTGATGATTCTTTCTAAGGTGTTTCGGGTAAAAAGGTCATAACGTCTTCATAACAGATCCAAATTCAGTAAGACCTAATGTATTGGTTAGAGTACAATTTGTAGTATTTTTTGTACCATTTTCAGATCCATACAAAAAATATTCTGTGCGGGGAACGCTCTACAAGTTCACTCTCTAGAATAAGACATAATTCAACAAGGTATGCCATTTTTGCTATAACTCCTTTTCTAAGAGGTTCCAAGTAGTGAAATCTGGAGGAATTGCATAAAAGACATTGAAGAACATTGTGTACCATTTTCAGATCTTTATTCATTATAGGTACATAGTTATGATTATTTCAAGTTAGGGTTGTTGAATAATCCAAAATTTGTCATGTGAGACTAAAGTAAAGTTTGATGAAAATGATAATCTCTTGTTGTTAAAGTTAAGGAAGGTTTGCAGGTATGTGATCACATATGCTAGGTCTATTACAGAGTTACAAATCAGATTTGGATGATGAAATTGATGAGGGATTTTGGTTGAGGTACATGTTGGGTACATGGTTGAGACAAGTAGTTGATGAGTTGGCACATACATGAGGTGTATAGTTGATGATGTTGGTACATCTTGATGAGTCATAGTTGATGAGTATTTGATGCATGATTGGTACATACTTGGTACATGGTTGGAGGCACTTTTTAGCAGTATTGTTGACACATGGTTTATGGATGATGTAGCATACTTTTCTTGGTATATTATTAGAAGCACATATTGATCTTGGTGATGATTATGCGTTGTTGTGTTATGCTTGGTTGATGCACATATTGGTGATATTGTGCATATGGTTGAGAGTTGTCTTGGTGATTAATCTTGGTGAGTAAATCTGATTTGGTTGATAAGATTGATGAGACAAGTTGTTGTGATAGGTTGTTTCGATAGGTTATTTTTATAGGTTTGGTGCATGGTTGATGCATTTGTTTATGGTATGGGTTGAGGTACATGTTCATGTATGGTACATGTTGGCACAGGTTATTGGTATAGGTTATTACAAGTTGTTTGGTGTAGGTTGATTGGTACAGGTTTACAATAGTATATCTTACAGTGATAGTGTGACAATGGTTCTATCATTCTACTTATATTTCAGGGTGGTTGGACGGGGCAAGGACAGGTGGTTGTAGTCACCTTCCGGTTGTAGCCAGAGAACATAGGGGGTTGTAGCCTCCTTCTGGTTGTAGCCAAAGAATTGGGCAGTCGAAGCTTCCCTCAGGTTGTAGCTTGAGAAACTAGGGGGTTAGAACCTCCTTCCAATTGCAGCTGGAAAACAAGGGAAGTTGGTGCTTCCAATGAATGTAATTCTTAAATACATATAAGAAAAAACATTATGTGGTTTTCTCGTGCTTTCGGTTTCCACGTAAAAACACTGGTGTATTGTGTATGTGTATGATTGCTCATTTGTTCATTGTTTATTTACTCTGCAACTATTGGATGATAATGTTACATTGATATAACACTTGCATTTTATCATTAAAAAGGATTAAATTTCTCTATTACCGATTCACCACCCCTCTCAATAATCCAACAATTGGAATCAGAGCATGTTCCTTCAGGAAAAAGTTTAACCATTGGAAGGAGATCATGGATTATTCTGAGAATGGAGTACCACTATTAAATGGTCAGAATGGTTTAAAGTATGAGATATGGAGTGGAAGGATGAAAGTATTTTTAGAGGCACAGGGGTATTATATTTGGCTATCAATCGTTACAGGATATGATAGTTCAAAAAGGGAAAAGACTGTATCCAAGAAGGAATTGAAGAAGAATAACAAAATAGAAATTGATTTCATCTGGGACGGATTACCTAATCGAGTAAGAGAAAATGTTGGTAAATGCTCATCAGCCAAAGAAGTTTGGGATAAGTTACATGATATATATTCTTCACCCATAACAGATTCATAGAATGCCAAAGAAGATGCAGGTATAGATCAAGAAGAAATATGTTCACCATGTCAAACAAATTCAGAAGATGAAGAGTACATAATAAATAGAGGTATGTTGTTTTGATTTAATTGTGAAAAATGCCGACATCTTGAAATAGAATTCTGTGAAGGAAATGAGACAGAAAAACTAATTGAAAAAGAAGACAATTATGAAGAAGAATTGATCAGTGCTTTAGATGAACTAAGAAAAGAAAGAGAATAAAACAAGTCACTCAAGAAAGAGTTGATGAAACAAAAGGAAAGTGATCACATTTTTGAATAATCCCAACAGGTCATCAAGAACTCAGCTAGAAGAAGCCAGAAAGATCGGAGAAAATCTTAAAGATCAAAAGCGGTATTTGGAAGCAAACATAGTAGCACAGAAGGAAGAAGCAGAAATGACAGAAAATATATTGATAGATCATCTTAAGGAAATAACTAACGATCTAAACTAGCTTCCGGAAGAGTTTGGTTAAGAAGAGAAAGGACTTGAAGAATAAATAATCACAATAAAAATCCATCTTGAAGAAGCGAAAACAACAGAAGAAGTCATGAAGTCTCAGATAATGAAGAAAGAAGAAGAGGTTGAGAAACTTGGAGAAGAAGTTGTCACATTGAGAAGTAAAATCATCAAGCTCAACAAGAACATTAAAGAGAAAGAAACATTCACATAAATTATAGAGAATGAAGAGAAGCACTCTAGGTTGCTAGAAAAGAAGAATGAAGAAAATAGAAAGAGTTATGCAGAAGTACTCAAAGGAAGGAATCATGGTCAACCAGAATCTAAGACAACTATTAAAGATACATATTCAAGAAGACCATCCATGTTCAAGCCACAAAGAATGTTCAATCATGATCATGATCAGTCAAGGAAGAAATTCAGAAGGACTACACCATAAAGAATATCATTCACTCCCAGGTATGCAAATTTATTTTATGGTCATTGTTTTAATTGTACTAATTTTGGACATAAGGTTGCAAATTGCAGGGATTATAAAAATGTTTAAGCAATAAATGACTATGTGGCCCCATGTAACATTGAATGTTACAAATGTCATAACTATGGACACATAGCTAGTGATTGTAGAAGCATGATCGATACTTCCATGAAAGAGAACACTAATATCAGATATAAGAAAGTATGGATAAGAAAACACGAAGAATACGTGAACAAAGACCAGGTCCCAGAGATCGTAAGATTGGCAATAAAATGAGATGAAGAAAATTCTACAGAGAAAAATAAAGATGTCAGATACAGAAAGGTTTGGAAAATAACAGAAAGAAAATAAGGACAGGTAAACAAGGAACATGTTCAAGAGATTATACTTTAAGGAATTGTAGTGAAAGATGAATCCACAGACAAAAAGAAAGAATTTAGAGCTCAGAGAGATGATGAATTTACCAATGAAGATAATGGTGAATACACATCAGAGAAAGAATTGTTCTGAGCCATACAACTTAAAGACTCCAAGGTAACATGAATATTAGACAAGGGGATTCTATGCGATAGATATGAAATACCATGATCCAGGTGGATATCGGTAGCCACCCATCTTTTCCAACTGGCTCAAAACAATTTTCTGGCAATTTTGGTTATTTACTATTTTTAGCAGTTTTCACTTCTGGAGTCGTTTTGAGGCCCTAAACGATGTTTTTTTGGGAAAATAGGTTTGAACTATCTAATTTCCTTCGTTAATTCACCTAAAATGAATCTCCTCGATGATACCTTTCCAACGGGCTATCATACACCTAAAACGGAGATTGTATGCAAAAGTTACGACCCCAAGAAGTTGATGTACTAACTTACCCAAACGGGGCCCACTTGACTTTTGTCACTTCATCTCCTAGGGTTAGGTTTTTGGATGTCTAGGATTTTTGGAATTCCTGTTTATAGTAAAAATGCCTTCAAATCCTCATTGTAATCATCTTCTTTTGAATGAGCGCAACTGTCACATCTCTTCTCAGAGATAAGTTGCCACCATTCTAGCAAGCTTGTTTCCGCTGCATTTTACAGTTTCAGCTTATTTTCTTATTGAATAGAAAACCAGTTTTAGTGTATCTCTGTTATTTTGTGTTAAGCACCTTTTAATAATCTGTATTCATTTCATTCTACTCATAAAATCTGGATCAGTGGTATTAGAGCGGTTTGCTCCTTGTCGTCTTAATGCATGTCCCCAACGAGGTCGGAGTACAAAGAGTTGGGTCTCAAGCTTGTTTCTCTTGAGGACAAAAGCTCTCGCATACCCAAGTGACCTCTCATGGCAGGATAAAAGAAAGATGACGGGTCAAGAGGTCCTTTCAAACTGTTGATTGAGGAAGCTCTCACGCAACAAAGGAATGAGATGATGGATAGTTTCGCGCAAATTCTTTGGCGGCTACCAACAGACAACGCATCTTCTTCGAGCAGAGGTGAGGCCCCCTTCAAGGTACAAATAAAATTCGATATTCCTATATTTGAAATTCAGATAGACATAGATGTTGTACAAAAGTGGTTGAATCTACTAGAAGGGTATTTTTTTGTCCATAACTTTTCGAATAGAGAAAAGATTACTTTTGCTCTCCTCAAAGCCATTCCCCATGTCAAAGATTGGTGGGAAACCTTCTGTGAGCAAAAGGAAACAAAGAAACCCTCACTATTTACAGTTACGACCACCTGGGAATCCTTCAGGGATGCTATTAAGGAATAATACTACCCTGTCGGAAGTTATGACGACTTGTATACCAAATGGACCACACTGCAGTAAGAAAGAGACCAAGCAATGCCAGATTTCACAAATATCTTCCATACCTTGCGCACCAAGCTGGGTATCAAAGATTCAGAGCGACATTTGGTGGTCAAGTATCGTGGTTATTTTCATAGATAGCTCCAGACCGAAATGGAATTTTTGAACATCTCATCCTTGGGCGCGGCCTACCGATATGCCGTCAAAATCAAGCAGAAGCTCAAACAAAAGACACATCAATTTGGGCCTGGGAACCCCTCACAACAAAAGCCGGGAAAGAGCAGCCCCAACCCACAAAACAAAGGACACAATAAAGATGGACAGTATCAGGACAACCAGTCCAAGCCGCAAGAAAATAAGGACATCGGAAAGGCAAAGAAAGATATCGGGAAGTGGTGTGACTTCCATAAGATTCCTTGGCATAACATTGTTGACTGTCACTCAAAGAAGTCCCTGGTGGCTGAAGTGAAAGCCTCTAAATCAGATGCGGGTTCTGACTCTGATCTAGAACCAGAAAGGGGAAGATGGATCATTGACGCGGAACCCAGTGCCATCGTTGCTACCACCAATCTCCAGCTTGGTGAACTAGACGAGCAAGAAGAAGGAGAGCGCCTCTTCCATTCACGGATGTTGGTAAAAGGAACCCCGCTGCACTTCATCGTTGATAGCGATAGACATAAGAACCTCATCTCAACAGAGGTCATCAAGCAACCGGCCTTGTCGACAACATCGCACCCACAACCCTACACCATTGGATGGCTCCACCAAGGAAGCGATCTTTGCATCATCCAACAGTGTCGATTGTCGTACAACATCAAGCCCTTCAAAGACGAGGTATTGTGTGATGTTTCTCCTCTCGAAGTTTGTGATGTTCTTTTGGGCCAACCTTATTTCTGGAAACATCATGTTGTATAT
>JASDQU010012380.1:60209-73025 GCA_032191745.1 Picea mariana
TGTTATAGAAGAAATATGGAACCTGGCGACTCTGCATTGATTAGCAGGCTCTAAATAAAATCACAGTTAGAAATCGATACTCGATTCCCCGAATCGATGACCTCCTTGATCAAATCACGGGGGTCAAATACTTCAGTAAGATTGATCTGAAGTCTGGCTACCACCAGGTCCCGATAGAATAGACAGATGTATGGAAGACCACCTTCAAGTCAAAGGAAGGCCTTTTCGAATGGTTGGTCATGCCCTTTGGTTTGAAAAATGCTCCAGCCACTTTCATGAGGATGATGGACGATATCCTGTGACCATTCACCAATACTTTTGTAGTGGTGTATCTGGATGACATTCTCATTTACAACAAGACTTGGGTCGAACACTTGCAGCATATTCAGCAGGTCCTACACACCCTGCAGCAGCACAAGCTATATGCCAACCTGGAAAAATGCTTCTTCGGAATGGACAGGGTCCATTACCTGGGCTACATCGTTGATCAGCATGGCATACATGTGAATCCAGCCAAGATCCAAGTCATCCATGACTTGCAAGCCCCAACCACACTCACTGAGCTTCAGAGCTTCTTAGGCCTTGCCAATTTCTACTGCAAGTTCGTGTTGGGATTCTCCCATATTGCATGGGCCCTCAGCCAAATAACCAGAGGTGGTGGTAAGACAAAATTTGCGTGGGGCTGGTCCCAACAACAAGCTTTCGATTATTTGAAGTAGTGCTTGTGCTCAACCCCAGTACTTTCACTACCAGACCTGCAACAACCTTTTGAGATAGAGACAGATGCTTCAAACTATGTTGTGGGTGTTGTTCTCACTTAGCATGACCACCTCATGGCCTATCATAGTGAGACACTATCATATTTTGTCCGTAAGTACCCTACCTACGACAAAAAAATGTACTCCATTGTGCAAGCCTGCCGCCAGTGGAGACATTACATTCTTGGGAAGGAGAGAGTCATCCACACTGATCATAAGCCACTGCAGTTCATGCATACACAAGGAAAATTGCAGAATGACCGCCATCAAAAGTGGTCCACATACTTGTAGCAATTCCACCTCAACATCAAGTGTAAAATAGGAACCACCAATCGTGTCGCCGATTGCCTCAGCAGACCACCAGTCGCGACACTCACCACGGTGCTAGACTCTTACAGCCATGAGACCTTTGGATGTCCCCAACTCTATGAGACAGACCCAGGCTTCTCCACCACCTACCAAATGTTGGGGCCAAATGTAGTTGTCGATAATTTCCATCTTCAGGATGAGTTGTTGTGTCGTTTGGGCCATATATGTGTTCCATCAAGTGAGCGAGCGAATCTGATCTGGGAAGCCCACTACAGTCGGGTGCAGGACACTTTGGCGTCGAAAAGACAGTGGTGATGCTATAGAAACATTTCTACTGGCCGAAACTTCGACAGGAGGTCAGCAAGTATATCAGGTCCTGCACTGCTTTCACTATTGCCAAACCAACCACTAAGAAACATGGCATGTACACCCCTCTTCCTACTCCTGACAGGCCATGGGAATCCATCTCAATGGACTACATGTCGGGCCTCCCATCCACCAAGCCGAGAAATGACTGTGTTTTTGTGGTTGTTGATCGCTTTTCTAAGATGGCAATTTTGGTTGCCTGTAAGAAGAACATCACAGTAGAGGCCACTACCAAGCTCTTCTTTGAACGAGTCTGGGTACATTTTGGAATCCCACAAACCATTGTCTCATATCGGGACGGTCGATTTCTCAGCACATTTTGGTCGAGCCTCTCATTACTGCTGGACACCAAGCTCACCAAATCCATGACCTTCTACCCCTAGACAAATGGCCAAACCGAGGTCGTAAATCGAATGATTGTGCATATCCTTCACATGTATAATTCAAAGCACCCTCACACATGGGATGATAGCCTTCCCTATGTCCAACATAGCTACAATCGAGCCTTGCATAGCTCAACCGGCCACAGCCCCTTTCAGGTGGGGTTGGGATTCCAACCATTGGGTCCCATAGATATTGCACTTCCCCTTGCGATCACCTTGACTGACTCATCTTCTGCTACAACTGAAGATGACAAAGCCACCTGGTTCATTGAGAAGATCTAGCACATCTGCCAACAGGTTAAGGATATCCTATAGAATTCCAATGACAAGTACAAGCAACGCCATGATCAACATCGGGTGCCACATAAGTTTCAGGTGGGCGAAAACGTTTGGTTGCACTTGCATAAAGAACGCCTTACATGACCCCATCGAAAGCTTCACCCACTCCGTTATGGGACTTACACCATCAACAAGGCCATGGGGGATAATGTTTTTGAGCTCAACCTTCCTCCTTTCCTTAGCATGCACCCAATGTTCAACGTGGATCTCCTTCGCCCTTATTTCCCACTATTATTGGACACCTCAGAAGTAGCAAAACAATTGAAACCAACAAAGATCAACCCCAACTACATACAACAGGCATCCAATGATCATATTGTAGACACATGGATCAAGGGCACTTGACAACAAAGGATCCATCTTTATCGAGTACTCAAAGCACGGAAGCTCCTACACCAAGGCAAGTGGCTCACTCGGGGCCAAATTCAGCAGAACTTTCCTCATCTAATGGGGGACCTCAACGAAATGGAGACCATTGTTTCATAAGGAGGGAGGATTGATCCAGGTGGATATCAATATCCACCCACCTTTTCCAACCACTCAAAACAGTTTTCTGACAATTTTGGTAATTTACTATTTTTAGTGGTTTTCACTTCCGGAGTCGTTTTGAGGCCCTAAACGATGTTTTTTTTTTGAAAACGGGTTTTCAATATATAAGTTCCTTCAATATTTCCCCTAAAATTAATCTCCTCGACGATACCTTTCCAACGATCTATCATACGCCTAAAACGGAGCTCATATGCAAAAGTTATGACCCCGAGAAGTTGATGTACTAACTTACCAAAACGGGGCCCACATGACGTTTGGCGCTTCATCTCCTAGGGTTAGTTTTTTGGATGTCTAGGGTTTTTGACATTCCTGGTTAGTGTAAAAATGCCTTCATAGCCTCATTGTAATCATCTTTTTGTGAATGAGCGCAGTCGTCACATCTCTTCTCAGAGATAAGCCGCCACCATTCCAGCAAGCTTGTTTCCGCTGCATTTTATAGTTTTAGCTTATTTCCTTATTAAATAGAAAACCAGTTTTACTGTATCTCTGTTATTTTATGTTAAGAACCTGCTAATAATCTGTCGTCATTTTTTTCTACTCATAAAATCTGTATCATACTAAAGAACCATCGTTCAAGCAGCTTGCAGAGTTTGAGTAGATAGATCCATAGCAGTCAGTTAGCAGAAGTACAGTTTGATAGTTGTAGTAGTGAAGACTTCATGATAGTATAGTACTAAATGGGTCAGCATTATGGAAATTTGTGCAGTAGAGTCTTGGACAGTATGGACAGATATGGATTTGTAAGAACACTTAGCAAGTTTGGACAGATATATAATAGTGGATGAGATCATGGATTCAAAGATTAGTTCAGAGAGTGGGTCAGAGACAAAGGAACATTATGGATGTTAATTACACAGGAAATGGATCAAAAAATGCTAATGGATTCCAAATTAACAGATAGTTTTTGGACACATGGAGTGCTTACAGCAGTTCACATTCAAAAAAGAGTAATGCTCAGAAACAACTATAACAAAATTGCCTACGAGATATGGAAATGAAGACCAACAAATGTGAAGCACTTCAGAATATTTGAAAGCAAATGCTACATCAAAAGAGAAGATGGCAGAATGGGAAAGTTTGACTCTCATGTGGACAAATGAGTACTTGTTGGTTACTCAAGTACAAGGAAAGCATACAAGTGTTACAATATGAGATTAAACAAAGTTGTGGAAAGCATCAATGTAACAATTGATGAGATAAGTGTACAAGAATCAAAGGAAGAAGAAAATGAATCAGTGGAACAAATTTACGAAGAAGAAGAAAAATATGAAGAAGAAGTAGAAGAGGAAGATGAAGAAGATCAGACAGAAGTATAAGAGTAAGTTCAACAATTGCCTCCAAAGACACCTAGAAAACAAGTACAGAAGAATCATCCTTCAGATCAGATTATTGAAAACAAGGATGTAGGAGTTGAGACTAGAAGAAGAATTCGTTCACCAGAACAAATTCACCTAACACTTTTATCTACAATTGAACCAAACAGTTTTGAAGAGGCCAACAAAGATGAATTTTGGAATAAGGCCATGAATGAATAATTGGATCAAATAGAGAAGAATGACACTTGGAAATTGGTTCCAAGACCAAATAATAAGAATGTGATTGGCACAAAGTGGGTTTTCAAAAATAAATTGAATGAAGATGGATATGTTACAAGGAACAAAGCTAGATTGGTATGTAAATGATACACACAGATTGAAGGAATCGACTTTGAAGAGACATTTTCCCCAGTTTCCAGAATGGAAGCAATCCGATTGGTCTTAGCTTATGCATGATCCAAGAATATTAAAGTGTATCAGATGGACATGAAATCAACTTTTTTGAACAGGGAACTTGAAGAAGAAGTCTACATTGAACAACCGGAAGGATTTCAGTAGTCAGAGAATGCAGATTATGAGTGTAAATTGAAGAAGGCCTTGTATGGTCTAAAACAAGCTCCTAGAGCATGGTACTCTAGACTGGATAAATATCTATAGCATGCAGGGTTCAGAAAATGAAGTGCAAACAACAACCTCTACATCAATGTAACTCAAGATGGTATTTTATTAATTGAAGTTTATGTTGATGATATTATTTTTGGAAGTGTTGATGACAGGTTAATCCATAAATTTGCAAAGGATATGCAGAATGAATTTAAAATGTCATTACTCAGAAAAATATCATTCTTTCTGGGTCTTTAGATACGTCAAAGAAACCAAGGAATTTTTATTTCTCAAACTAAGTATATCAGAGAAATGCTAAAGAGGTTCAGAATGGAAGATTACAAACTAGTTACCACTCCTATGCAAACCAGTTGCAAGTTGAGAAAATATGATGATTCAAAGTCTACAGACTAAAGGAAATACAGGTCAATGATTGGTAGCTTACTATATGTGACAACATCTAGACTAGACGTAATGCAGGCAGTTGGACAGGTGGCATGATTTCAAGAAACACCAAAGGAATCACATGTATTAGCAGTGAAGAGGATTTTTCGATATCTCAAAGGAACAAAAGAGTTTGGATTATGGTATCCAAAAGGAAAGGATCTATTGCTTATTTCCTACATAGATGCAGATTGGGCAGGTTGCATTCATGACTGACGAAGCACCAGTGGAGCAGCGTTCTACTTGGGTGAGTGTTTAGTATCTTGAGTAAGAAAGAGACAACCATCAATATATTTATCTACAGCTGAAGCTGAGTATATTGCAGTAGTAGGATGTTGTACACATGTTCTATGGATGAAACAAACTCTGATAGATATACAAGTTGAGTATGATGAGCCCATTCCAATTTATTGTGACAATACAAGCACCATCAGTATCTCAAAGAACCAGGTGATGCACTCCAAGATGAAGCACATTCCAATAAAGTATCAATTTCTATGGGAACATGCTGCAGAGAAGAACATTAGAGTTGAATATGTTGGAACAAAATAACAAGTGGTAGACATCTTAACAAAACTACTTCCAACGGAAGCCTTTGAGTATTTTCGCCAGATACTCGAAGTAATTTATGAAGAACACACGACCCACACTAAGAGGGGGGGTGAATTAGTGTGTGAACTTTTCTAACTTTTTCTTTCTTCAAGTTACCAATTAAAACATAATGAACAGATTAATAACAATCACATCATAATTACAATGAACACAAAGACACCAAATGTTTTGTATAAGCTTTTGTATAATAAATATGAACATAGTAATATGAATATGTGATCAAGGATTTTCTTTTTAGCACCAACTAAAGTTTTCAGCACCAACTGAAATAAGGAGCGCCAATCCCTCAGAGAGCACCAGCTCTCTGCTAAGACCCAGCTCACTGATAGAACCTAGTCTATCCAACTAGAGTTTATTCAACTCCAATAGTAGTGATCCTTTATAGAATCAACTAAATTTTATGATCAGAGGTATACTATAAAACTCTTATCACTGCATTTCATCTTCTCTCTGTAATTCATATTTTCTTTCCTCTGATATCTTCTCAGAATCTACTTCAACTTATTTAGCTTATGTTCTGAACTGCATTTTATCTTCTCTCTGTTATTCACATTTTCTTTCCTCTAATGTCTTCTTGGAATCTGCTCCATCTTTTGATCTTCTATTATGGACTGCAGAGACACATTCTTCTTTACCACTTTTTCTCGTTTATATAATCTTCAAATAGGTGTGAAATTTAAATCATCGTGTCCCTTTATTTGAACCATTGTACCTTTTCATTTAAAATGATAATCTAAACTTTAATTAATATCACTTTTCCTTTTTATTCTTTATTCATATTTTCATGATTTAATTCTCTTTTAATCATGACTGTGTATCGGTTCATTTTTGTTTGTCATGAGTTGATCACATTTTAATTATCTTTACTATGAATACCTTTCATAAATTGATCACATCATGGATCAATTTTATCCTTTATACTTGTTCACAGATCTCCATTAATTTCACAGAGACCAGATACTATGGAGGCGCTTCCTTCAAGCCATTTCATATAACCTTGTGTCACAGGACCACGAGCTATAACAACTATAGCGACATATTATCATTTCCTTTAAAAACTCTTTATAGCATATGACCAACAGTGAAAACCTCATGCTTAGGCAATTAGGCCTAAAAAATGCTCGAGCACTTCTCAATTTCAATGGTTACAATTCGATCTCTGTTGGGATGGACATCTGACAGAGTTTCCGTGCTTTACCCATCGGGTCTTCGTAACTACCAACCTTTCAAAACTCCCAATTACAATTTTGTCGATTAAGATCGGACGGCTCACATTTGATCTGGTGGATATAGATCAGACGATTCTTGTTAACTTCTTGAGGACAGACCAATGGTCATATACGGCCCTTACATTACTCCTTCAATGCTTAATCCAATGGACATGACATAATCATGTATCGACATAGACAACTGACGGGATTTCAGAGTTTTGCCTTTCGGGTCTTCGAGACTCACAACATGTCAAATCTCCCGAAGATGATATTGCCAATACAATCGGACGATTTAAGTTTATCTCACGGAGATACATCAACAATCCACTTTAACCTTGCACTCATACTTTTACTGTTGAATCTGACGACTGTGACTTGATCACACAATGAGATGGATGGCTGTCGAGGTTTTGACACTTTGCCCTTGCTAACATGGTGTGACGTATGTCCTTAAATCAACGGTCCTCATTCACCCTTTGATCGACGACTGAAATCATATCGTGACTTCATGTTTCGTGATTTCATATACTAGATCCAACGAATGACGGGAATCGGATTAGATCCGATGGTCTAGATCCTCTCTCGCAATTTTGCGTTTTGGGGTTTCTCCCGTGAGTCTCCTTGACTCCTTCCTCTAGAATTCCTAGTACCTGAAATGGAGCTTAGCTATGCTGGCTTCTTCCATTCATGTGACCACAAGCGGTGATCACCACCTACACTAAAAGGCGTTTTGTATTTCACATTTTGGGAGTTTGAAGGTTAGAAGATTTCCTTCCTTTGACTTTCAGTCAGCGAAATGCTAGTCGCTCACCATGTGTCCTTATTGAAGATGGATGGTCCTCTTGTTTTCAGAACTTTGTAACCTTGCTTCATCTTGCACGTAAAGAATGTGCTTCTTCTTCTGGATCCAATGACGGTTGGTCTCCGGGCTCAGATCTGACGGCTGTCGGGTTTCGGGATTCTCATTGTGACGTAACTTGCTTACGTCACTTTTTTGACATGTCACAATCCTATTAGCTACCATGTGTCATTCATATTCATGATATACACGTGCCTGTAGTGCCATATAAACTTGACACTTGTCAGTGTTTGAATATGCCACGTGTCCTTAGTGACGTGGTATTCTACTTTGACTTCTGAGCTTCGGCTTTCGGGGTTTCGTGACATTTGGGCGAATGCAATGGTAACTCTTGATTGCAATATCACCGAAATGATCCGACGAACCACATTTTATCTCTAAACCAGATCAATGGTTAATCCATCACTGTGGTGATCATCAGATGAGAGAAGCATGAAGCAATCTTTTAGATCAGACGACCTGTGCCTGTTTCGAGATTTCGGCCTTCGCTACTTCAAAGGTTAAAGCACCTCTTTTCTTTGACCTTTGATTTCCTGGTTTTCGATATTTCACTCTCATCGGATCGATGACCCACGTCTCTCCTCCTTTTTATCTTTGGATCTAACGGTCCACATTGCTCCTCTTTGATCGGCAGTCCTTATTTTATCGCAATTTCGTCGTTTCGCTATTTGGAATGTTAATCACTTCCTTCCTTTGACTTTCCAGTCAGTGAAACAATGACCCTTCGCCACGTGCCCTCGGATTTCAATGGCCAAGATTCGCTCTCAATCCAATGGTCTGGATCATTTCACTATTTTGGAGTGTTTAACTAACTCCTGGGCTTATCCTCCTTGCAACTCCACTGGATCTGATGGCTGATGGGTATTTTGGCTAATCCATCTCAACCTTTTATCTGCTTATCATATCCTTCCACTTTGAGAGTATTCGACGACTGTCGGGAATTCTAACTCTGATCGGACGGCTGCTGAGCCTTCTCGTCTTTTCTGTGCATTGTTCAACTTCTCATCCTTTTCCTGTGCAATGGTCGACTGCGTTCTGCAATGCGCTTCTTTGATCTGAGCTTTGATCCTCATTCACTAACTCTCCTAAGCTTTTATCATAGGATTGTTGAGCCTATCGTGATCAACAATAGAAACAAAATACTTCTGTACTTCTGAGCTTTTGATCTCCATACAGTTCGTTCTTCCTCCTGAGCTTGCACTATCAATTACTACTCACTGTTTGAGAGTAATCCTATTCTTAACAATGGATCACAGAGACTGTTGACATCAAATTGTTAACACCAATGAAAATCTCTACTCTGTATGTAAACAAAAGACCATCACAACAACTATTGATATCAATGACACACTGTCCAACAATCTCCTTTGTCTTTAAACAAAAGATCATCACAACTGTTGACATCAGACTATTGACATCAATGACAATCTGTCCAACAATCTCCCCCTTTGTCATTGAGGGCAACATACCAACTTCATAAACAAAACTCCCCCTGTGATGATGCTTTCCACTTATGAAGTTTTTCTCCCCCTTTGACATCAATGGAAAAGGGTTTCATCTCTTTTCTTATGATCTATCTATATAATTACTTCTCTGACCACTGGTAAACCTCTATATGTTACTGACTAGACTAAACTTGGGTAAATATTCCTACAGACATGTTCTGCCTGTAATAGCTGAATGTCTCCCCCTGTCAATTTTCTTCTCCTTTGCTTATAACTATTCTCCTTCTTTTATTTCTGAAAAGGTAGCTCTTCCTAACAAGGTTTCATCCCTTGTTGACTTACTAATTTCTTATCTCAGTTGATTGGGATTTTTTTTGTTTCATATGAGTACTGATGTGCTTACATCATCCCTTTGTAAAAAAAATTCTTGTAGTTGGATTTTTCCTTCTTTTGACTTTGATTTATTTTTATCTTATTCATCTTCAGGGTCCTCTTTGAGATAGGGACACTAGGATGAAAAATGACCAACTTTTCCCATAGTTAAAACATTTGAAAAGAGGCTTGCCTTTGCACTTCCCTGATCCTTTCTGAAGTTTCCTAGTGAAATTAGCTTCTTCCACATTAGATTCTTCATGTTTTTCTAGTGTTGAAGATTCATCTTCAATGAAATTATTATGTGCAACAGAAGCTTCTTTATCCTTGTCTTGAGAATATCCCCTATTAGAGATTTTATCCTCCAGACTCCTATTATTAGTTTCATCAATTTTAGGAGAAATATTTTCCTCATTTTTCTTATTTGGTACTTGGGATTTTATTTTCCATATCTTCTTATTTACTCTTGTTGTAATATTATTTGAAGCATTTCTTATTGATTGTTTTCTTGAGTTCCAACAGTTATAGGCTTTGTGGCCATATCCACCACAAGCATAACATCTCATAGTGTAATAATGTGCAACAATATGTCCAACATGATTGCAATTCCAACATCTTATACTATTGTTGAACCTACCAAATTGTTTTCCTCCATGAGGCCTATAATCCAAGGCTTTATGACCATATTCATTACAAGCAAAGCAATAACCTTTAAAGACACTCTCATACCTTCTTTGATTCATCCATGAAGGTGTCTCTATTCTTAACTTGCTTTGAGGTCTATGAATAGCTTCTAGATGTCTTCCATGATCAAATCTTCTAAAATTTGTAGTGTTGCTTTTATTTCTTGAATGTGAAGAAACTGAGTCATACCTGCTTTTACTTTTTGCAAATGAAGGAGTTGTTTCAGACCTGTTTTCATCCTTTACAACTAAAGGAACTGTGTCAGACCTCTTTTCACCTTTTACAAATGAAGGACCTACATCAGATTTCTTAGGGATACTGATCTTTTCCTTATTGTATCCAAGGCCAAATTTGTCACTTGGTGATTTCTGACTATCCAGGATCTCATCCAGGGTCATGGAGTTGATCAAGAACTTGTTTTGGGTGTCCGACTTCTGAACCTTCTTTCTAAGATTCACAACTTCTGCTTCCATCTCATAACAAGATTCTTCCTTTTTGTCCAATTGGTTCTTTACTACCTCTTCTCTCCTTTTGGCTTCTTCAAGTTGGATTTTAAGATTGACATAGTTTTACCTCTTCTCTCCTTTTGGCTTCTTCAAGTTGGATTTTAAGATTGACATAGTTTTCCCTTAGTTCCTTTAGATTACAATGTTTTTTCTTGAGACATCATCTTCCTTCTTTTCTTCTTGTGCTTGACTGATTTCATTTTTCAGTCTATTAATTTTCTCTTCATTTTCTTCTATTAGATCAACAACTTTTGTTTTCAATCTTTTGATCTCATCTTCTTTGTTTTCTAACTGAATCTTTTGCTAGGATATAATTTCTTCATTGTCTTTGAGCTTTTCTTTTATTTTCAGGATATGCTTCTAATTTCCAAGCTCATCATTTTCCTTCTCCTTTTCTTTTACTTGATTAATTTTTTTCTTCAGCTTCTCGATCTCCTCTTCTTTCTCTTCTAACTCATTGTCTTGTTCATATATTATCTTATCACAGTACTTGAGCATTTCCTTTATTTTCAAGACATGTTTTTTATTCTTTTCAAGGAATTCTTGAGTGTAGTTATGAAGATAACTATAGTCTGATTCATTATGGTGATAGAGGTATTCATGGAAACTCCAATCAACCTTTTTTTTGTCCTTTGATAGTTCTTCTTCTTCTTCTTCTTCCATGGGATAAATGCTAACAGAACATTCTGTTATTGTATCTTGGTCTTCTTCTTTGCTTGCAAAGGAGGATTCAATATCACTGCTATTGCAATCGAAATATTGTGGAGAATCCTTACTTTTATTGATGGCTAAGTCTTCATCTTCATCCTTGATAGGAATGTCTTATGTGTCTTTATTTTTTTATTTGATACATCTTTTCTAACTTTAGCCATAAGTCCTTGGCAGACGTGAATATTCCTATGCTTGTCTTGATTGTATCTAGTAATCCATTAAGAAGAATCTTCAATGCCAATTCATTGTTCTTCCTTGCTCTTCTTTGGACTGTAATTTTGGATAGATTATTTGATGTAGGTAAGTCCCAGGGCTTGCATACTACTGAATTCCAAACCTCAGATCCTTTTGAATTCAAATATTGTTTCATATTTTCTCTCCATGAGGAATAAGCTATTCCATTGAATAAAAGAGCTTCAATTGTGGACAGAGCCATGTGTCCACCCATTTCTTCAAGGTCTGCCTTCAAGTGTTTAGACTGTGTTTTGAAGGAACCTTGCTCTGATACCAATTGAAGAAAACATGGCCCACACTAAGAGGGGGGGGGTGAATTAGTGTGTGAACTATTCTAACTTTTTCTTTCTTCAAGTTACCAATTAAAACATAATGAACAGATTAATAACAATCACATCATAATTACAATGAACAGAAAGACAACAGATGTTTTGTATAAGCTTTTGTATAATAAATATGAACATAATAATATGAATATGTGATCGAGGATTTTCTTTTTAGCACCAACTAAAGTTTTCAACACCAACTAAAATAAGGAGCACCAACCCCTCAGAGAGCACCAACTCTCTGCCAAGACCCAGCTTGTTGATAGAACCTATCCACCTAGAGTTTATTCAACTCCAGTAGTAGTGATCCTTTATAGAATCAACTAAATTTTATGATCAGAGGTATACTATAAAACTCTTATCACTGCATTTCATCTTCTCTCTGTAATTCATATTTTCTTTCCTCTGATATCTTCTCGGAATATGCTTCAACTTATTTATCTTCTGTTTTGAACTACATTTTATCTTCTCTTTGTTATTCACATTTTCTTTCCTCTGATGTCTTCTTGGAATCTGTTTCAACTTTTGATATTCTATTATGGATTGCAGAGACACATTCTTCTTCACCACTTTTTCTCGTTTATATAATCTTCAAACAAGTGTGAAATTTAAATCATCGTGTCCCTTTATTTGAACCATTGTACCTTTTCATTTAAAATGATAATCTAAACTTTAATTAATATCATTTTTCCTTTTTATTCTTTATTCATATTTTCATGATTTAATTCTCTTTTAATCATGACTGTGTATCGGTTCATTTTTGTTTGTCATGAGTTGATCACATTTTAA
>JASDQU010012380.1:78526-95851 GCA_032191745.1 Picea mariana
CAATTGTCTAGTAAATTGAAAAGAAACCTAATAATAGCTCAAAAATTAACATGGAATCAGAGCTAAGCTGAAGAGAGAACCTTTCACTGGATAAGAAGAACATGTTATTGTTGTCGTACAAGAAAATTAGGGATTTTTATTGGAGAGGAATTTTTTCCTAAAAACCATCTATAAAAGTGCGCCCTAACCTAGTGAATCTTTTGGTAGCTTGAGTGCACCTTTTCAGTGGACAGAGCTCCCGGAAAGTCAAACTCTAGTTTTGAATTGTACCAGAAAACCAGGAAACTAGAACCAGTACCAGAAGAACCATTCCATATTTCCACAGGTCAAGTTTCAAGGGAAAAAACTTGAAAATTTTGAAATCTAAAAGCTCCAGCAAACTCGCCTCAACCCAACGCATCTAGTCCTTGTATTAGAATTTCAAAAATTGAATTTTGAAAAATTAGGGTTCTCTCATAAAACCCTAAGTTGCAATTGCGGTTGCAGTATCAGTTGAAGTATCCACTGCAGTACCAGTTGCAGTCACCCTTGAAGTTTTTAAAAAGGGTTGGTAATTATTACCACTGCTACTAGATGGTGCCACTACCTACAAATATTATCATAGGTATGTACTCACATATGCTTAAACTGTTAATCTTTAAAGGGTATTTCTAGGAGAAGGGATCTCTTGCCATAGATCCAGAAGTATCTCAGATCCAACACATTCAGAGGAATAATGCAAACCAGGTTTGATTATTCTGATATGCATCTATTTGTTGTGTCATTATTCTAATCTAGGTTGCATGTGGAAGCTATGACCATCATACTAACCTTTGGTCAAAATTGAAGACAAAGTATTAGATTTAGATTAGAGTTTATTCTCTAACTTGGACTTCTGTAAAGATAGCATAGTTTCTTAGTACAGAGGAAAAGTTGAAGAAAGCACTTGTCATCTTGAGTGAAGGAGACTTGAAAGAAAAGCAACAGACTCATTCTTGAGGACAAGACTCCATGTTCCAGGTTTGATTGATTAAGTTGATAAGATTCAAAGTTGCACATGACAAGTTGATAACTACCTCATTACAAGTAAAACACTATAGTTGAGGTAGCAGTCTTTGAAAAGCATTATACTTGTTAGCATATGAGCATATTTCCAGATACAACTAACATCTCCTCTAGGAGAAATTCCTTGAGTTGGTTCCAGGTTACCATGGAGGAATGTTTGATCACAACACTAGAAGAGTGTTGATCTCATTTCATATTGTATTTATTACTTTTGATCTTTGTTCCAGGCAGGTAACAAGTGATATCTCTAAAGGAACTACTGTGAAGATTATTCATGCTATTGTTTTATTACTATTATCAAAAGAGTATTATTCTTGCTTGTTGTTTTGTTGACCTTGGTTCAGGTCACAGGTGATAAACTGAGGAAGCTATAGTGAAGGTTACAAAAGGCAACATATTATATGAGACATGAAAAAGACTATGTACATGACCATATACATCCATGTACCAAAGAAGATGAAGACGAAGCTATTTTTTAGATCCAAAGTATCTCATATGAAGATTGATTGTAAGGAGCAAAAGGCTCCAAAGATGATCGAACATTAGAACAAGAACTCACAGTAGACTTGTTCAAAGGATAATGAAGCCACCTTGATGGGAAGAAAAACTCGTTTGAATTCTGACTCATCCTTTCATATTTAGACTTGGTATTCAACACCAAGTATACTTCATAAGAGATGATGAAGTCCTTGTAGACTCAGAAGAAATCGAGAGTAGGCCTGATCTCAAAAAAGATCAAATGAAGAGACAACTTCCAGGACTGGGAGACAGATGCCATGAGAATACTAGATCGTAGCTTCAAAAACTTCTAGGAGATATGAAATCTCCTAGGAAGATTCCCTTGTTTCAGTGACAGAGAAGGAATCCAGTCAGAAATACTAGGATATGGATTTTTCCGTGAGAGTAAAAGATAAGTTAGTATTGATTTCCAAGATTGATCTAACATATCAAGCATGTTGTAGATGTACAAATCTTGATGTGTGTCTAGAGGATTCTCCCAACAAGAGGGAGAAGACTATGACGAGACACTTACTCCAGTAATTGAAGAAATAGTTCAAGTATTCGTGAAGACAACCAGAACAACCATGATTCATATATAGTATGAGATGCAAGGGGAGCAATCCCCATATTTAAAATTGAGTGGAAGTTGGTGTAATACATTAGTTGGTTCATGGAGACATGACTACGATAAAAGATAGAGTTCCCTCCATGAAAGAAGAAGAGTTACCTTCAGTATCAGTGATTGAGCCACTCTCAATTTCAGATGAAGTTGTTGCCATGATAGAATAGAGGAGTTACTCATAGATTTCAGCAAATACAGTGAGAATGAATCAGTCATTCTCAAGCTTTAGAGAAACTATAGGTGCAGAGTCCCAGTTCCACAAGGAACAATTGCAGAAAGAGGAGAGGACATACTCTCAGGAAGTGAGACAGATAATGCTTCGCAGAAAGCACATATAGCTAGAACATGATTGTGCAGATTGAGTTGCAGTTGCGCAAGCGTACCATGTTGGTACAAAGTGATGTGAAAATTTGATTTGAAGTTGAAGATAGAAAGACTCATGCCTGCAAGATGAAGCAAGCTCCTAGAGCTTGGTATGGCAGAATTGACAATTTCCTGACGAGCTTGGGATTTACCAAGAGTAAAGATGATTCTAATCTTTACTTCAAGGTTATGAGACAATTATATTATTATTGTGTGTGGATGACTTATTCTTAACTAGAGAAGAAAATCTCATCACAAAATTGTAAGAAGAATCTCACTGTAGAATTTGAGATGAAAGACCTAGGCTTGATGCATTATTACTTAGGTCTTGAAGTTTGGCAGAGCCCAGAGAAGATCTTCCTTAACCAAGGGAAGTATGCAGTTGAAATAATGAAGAGGTTTAACATGTTGAAATGTAAATCCATGTACACACCCATGGAAATGAAGTTGAATCTCCTGGTAGATACCTCGTCGGTATTGGTTGATGCTACTCTGTACAGATAAATTATTGGTTTGTTGATGTATCTGACGAATAACAGACTGGATATATGTTTTTTTGTGAACACCTTTTGAGTTAGTATATGGTAGAGTCCAGACGTGTTCACCTTGTAGCTGCAAAATATGTGATGAGATACCTTAAAGGTACATTGGATTTTGGTCTTTGTTATACTAGAGATCATGACTTCAGATTTTATGGATATATTGATTTAGATTGAGCTAGAAGTGTTTCTGATAGAAAGAGCACTTCAGGATGATTCAATATGGGGTTAGCCATGACTTCATGGTAGAGTAGGGAGCAATCCAACATTTCTCCCAATACGGAAGAAGAAGAATACATTGTTGCATGTTCTGCCAGTTGTGAATCCATATGGCTTCGTAAGTTGTTGACAGGTCTATTTGATCTGGAGATGGAAGCAACCGTGATTCTATGTGATAACCAAAGTTGCATAAAAATGACAGAAAACCATGTGTTCCATGACAAGTCAAAACACATAGAAATCTGATATTACTATATTCGTGATATGGTGCAGAGAATAGCCATAAAGCTACATTATGTTAGAACGGATGAGCAAGTTGCAGATGTGTTGACCAAGCCTCTGTCTTGTGTAAAGTTTGATCACTTTCGAGACAATCTTGGTATAGTCTGAAAATACCTCCCTCGAAAGGGGGGTTAGTGTTGAGATGTCAGCCTTGTGTTGATGTTGTTGAGATGCCATCCTCATGCTGAAGATTTCCATCTTCGTGTTGATGTTGTTGAGATGCCAGCCTCGTACTGAATATTTCTAGCTTCGTGCTGATGTTGTTGAGATGCCAGCCTCATGCTAAAGATTTCCAACTTTGTGTTGATGTTGTTGAGATGCCAACCTCCCGTTGAATATTTCCAGCTTCGTACTGATGTTGTTGAGATGCTAGCCTCGTGTTGAAGATTTTTAGATTCATGGTGATGTTGATGAGATGCCAGCCTCGTGTTGAAGATTTCCATCTTAGTGCTGATGTTGATGAGATGTCAGCTTCGTGTTGAAGATTTTCAGCTTAGTGCTGATGTTGATGACGCTCCAGCCTTCATGTTGTGATGTTGTTGTTGTTGATGTTGTATCTGCCTCGTGATGTTATTGATGATGATGATGTATTAGTGTTATATTAATCCATGTTGATGCAGATGATGATGCCACTCTAGCTCCTTGTTGTGGATGATGATATTGATGATGAGAAAAATTTCCAATGATTTATAGATATGCCAGTCATTGTTCCAGATGTTGTTGATGTTGCCACCCTCTCTCTCTCCTGATGATGTTGTAGAATACCCTTCTTGTTAAGGGGGAGTGTTAAAATATTGTAACTGCAAAGAGTATTCTATTTATTATTGAGTTATTATTCATTTGATCAATCCCCTTTTGTGGATTGATCATGTCAGGCTTTGTACTTGACCAAATCCTCTTTTGTGGATTGGCCAAACCCTAATTATATTATGCAAATTAAGAAGTCGACCCCCAGGCCTAATTAAAGTGGTTTTAACCACTAAGAAGAGAAGTCGGCCCTACCCCAGTGAAGAGACACCTTTCTAGCGCCTGCCAACTAGTATAAATAAAGGAGGCTAGCACCTCATTATCTCACTCTCACTAATTCACTCAAGTGCACAAGTTTGGTAGCTACAGTTGGGAGAAGAAGGAAGAGAGAGGCACATTTCTCAATGTTGGATATTCTCTTGTGTTTGGTTTATTGTCTTGGCATTGTATTGGCAGTCTATATTAAGGAATTTTTTGTTGGGTTTTCTCCCCAATGAGGGTTTTCGAGGATAAATGTTGTGTACCTTGTGATTGTGTTTCTTTCAGTGATCCTTCTTATGCTATTATTGGCTAGGCTCATGTACCAATATAGTGCACAGTCTTTTAGCGTGATAGCTAACTGTGCAAGTTTTGTATCCTCATCTGTGATCTACTTTGCTTCCCATATATTCTCGCAGATGAATAAATGCTTTTCAGGGTCTTCAGATGCCTCTCCCTGAAATTATGGTAACCTAATGGTGGGATCATGTCTTGCCATCTTGAACTGTGATGAACTACAATTGATGGATCATGGCTCCTCCAGTTGTTGCTCCTTCTTTGGATGTACTTCATGTTGTCTTTCTTCCACTAAAATTCGGTTGTCTAAATGGTGGTGTTCTTTCTGGTGTACTAGTCGCACATGGGGTTATGGGTTCCACACTGACACTAACATGGATGGGAGTTATGCCTTTTGTTCCTGCCCTTGGACCACCTGTCTTCCTTTCATATGTTGCACACATGATTTCCTCAATCTGCTCCATAACCTGGAGATCCTCTACCTCTTCCTCGTCACTTGCCAAGCCCTCTCTATCAGCTATGACTCTCTTCTTATTATTCATCTTATATTGGTAGGGTGTAACTCCACTACGCGTCTTTCTAGCTATTGTCATTATCTACTTTNTTATCCATCTCTTCCTCCATTTCTCCACCTCTTGTCAGTGCTTCCCCCCTTGCCCCATGCACGCAGGGAAGTTTAGCTATCTGATTCCATTGTCATCACATCATTGTTATACAGTAACATATTGATTGAAGTGTACAACAATTTGATATGCCTACCTCTAGGTCCTTTTATAAATTCCCTCTCTGCTGCAATATAAGACTTCGAGGTATCTACTGTAAATTTTGTGATAAACCCTACAACAATACTATCTAAACAGAAATCTATTGTGCACGTGAATGTGTTGTTAACTTGTTGTAACTGCGCAATCTCCACATGATTCCACTCAAGCTGTCTGATTTGATTTGTAAGCTGATTGTATTTTAACCTCAATAGCCACTCCTGCAACACAGTGGGAAATCACAGAAAAATACCTCATGCAGGTTGCTAAACATGTACTTGTCCATATATTTGCGTGGTGTTAACTTAGGGTTTCTGTTATCTTTATGCACAAACTCAAGCTCCTTTGTTTTCAACCATCTTTTGATCTCTGCCTTCGTTGGATTCAATGGTCTGAAGTTTCCCCTTTTATACCTTCATTCTCCTCATGCTTCTTCTACGGATCCCATTCATTTAATCCCATGCAGTTCCATCTGACAATGGAACCATTTGTTGGCTATTAATCTCTCTTATCTACTTCTTGGGTTGACCCAGGTTCAGATCTGAATAGGTTTCCAACAAAACCCTCTAAAACTATCGGCCCTCCTGGTAAACCAGAAAGCAACATATCACACATAGTGTACTACGCAGTCTCACCGGAGATAGTTCTATGGGAGACTACAATGCTCACGTGCTTATAGTCTAGGAAAGAGTGGGGATCTAGGATTGTAATTGATCTTTCTTAGGCCTTAAACTGATTACTCAATCTATTATTATTAATATCCACTCATATGTTAAACCCTTGCATGCAATCTAATAGATCTAGCTAACCACATATGTGTAAATCAATCATTAACATAAATTAAAGATGATCAACCATTAACAGAAGGTAACCATACATTCCATCATCACACATGACACAGGTTTTAACATGGTTCACCCCCTCCTGGGCTACGTCGACAAAGATCTGGGTTCTTAGGATCTTTTATTTATATTTGCTGCAAAATATAGCGTTGTGCGCACTATATATTCGATCATACAATCATGAGAACAGTTCCACAACCTCTGTGAGGCGGACTAGATCACACCAGGATCCTTAGCCTGTGATCTAACCCTCAAGATCTCACTACTTTACTCTTCTACAACTCAACATCTTACAAAAAGGTATCACGTCGACCGTTTCTTATAATTCAGAACTAACTAGGAACATACTTTGAACCAACAACAACCACCCAGAACCCCGACCTAGACCTCTCAGGTTCTTATTTATACTAGTTTATAAGTTTACTAGTTGTTACAATCTCTTACCAAAACCTTCACCCTAACCCTAACTTGGTTAGGTTTTCCTACTTGCACGCCTTGCATGCTTTCCTCCTTTGCATGCGACTTTCCCTCACATGTGTTGCTTTTTTTGCTAGTAGTTCTTCTCCAAAATTGGGATTTATCTTCCAAAAATAGGTATTTCGTCAAAATAGGCCTGCGCCCAACAACTTGTCGCAACTCTGAAGAATCAAAGTGGAGTTGAAAGATGTGATGTAAGAGATGCACCCACAATTATTTTGAAAATTTGGAGATCCATTATTGCAGTTGGAATTCCTGGAGCCAAAAATTTGAGACTTCCTAGCCAGTGTTTGCTGGAGCCCTAGAAGTGAAGTGGGACAACCTGAAGGACTGGAAAGCATAGAATGGGGTACACCTCCTTGGGTTGTGCAGATTGAGGGGAATGAGATATTGTTGGTTGGAATTGCTGTAGGAATTGATAAATTGTGTAACTATTGCAGCTGGAGTTCCTGGAATCACAACTCTGAGACTTACTGATGGGTTTGTGTTGGATCCCTAGAGGGGATGGAGATTGTCTGAGGGACTACGACACATATAAGAAAATTTTATCCCTTGGGTTGTGCAAGCCGAGGGGAATGAGATATTATTGGTGGGAATTGCTACAGGAGTCAATAAATTGTGAAATGATTGTAGTTGGAGTTCCTAGAGCTGCAACTCAGAGACGTCAAGAGGGATGGTAACAATGGGGAGTCAATAAATTGTGAAATGATTGCAGTTGGACTTCCTAGAGCTGCAACTCGGAGATGTCAAGAGGGATGGTAACAATGGGGGGTTATGATTCCATGGGAGAGGGGACTAAAGGGGGTCCAAGGGGAATTCCACATGCCTAATAAACTCAAGCCATTTTATTATTAATGTATACAACCTTTGATTGATCAGTCCAATCATTAAATGCATGTAAGAGAATGGTGGGAAAGGTCATCTCACCAATTTATGAAAGCATGAGTTGACTACAACCACTTTTTGGGAAGTGTGAGAGTCAAAACATGCATGAAAGAAAAACAAATTCAAGTAAGAAGAAGGCATATTTTGTATAGACAAAAAAATGGATGGAAAGAGGAGAGTCGGGTGTTCAAAAAGGGCACCGACCATGCTGTATATGGAAAAACAAATTGGAGGAGTTAGATTTTGTGCTAAGAACTAGGCTAACATGCTTGGGAGTGATATTTTGTTAAGAAATTGCTCAAGAGGTTGTGGGTAGGATGATGTGAGCACTTCTAATTACAATTGAGAATTCTTGGAGTTCCGAGGTGTGAGATTTGGCCAACCTTGTGATGGAGTCTTGGATGGAAATGAAATAACCTAAAGGATTGCATGACAAAGAAGGGGATCTCATTCCTTGAGTTGTGTAGATTGAGGGGAAAGAGAGCTATGGATCAGAATTGCTATAAAAATTAGAAAAATTTAAAACTTAATGAAAATGACGATTTGATGATATAAACTGTGGAAAATTTTGTAGGGTTTGCATATAAAACCAAAAGGCTGAGCCCAACCTTTTTTCTTTTGTCTTTGTCATGAGATAAAAAATAATAACATAAATATGGGAAGTTGTAGATTGTTCAACATAATCATTACGCAACATAAATTTAGATAAAATAAATGAATTTTTGAAATTGGATAGCACTCTCACACGATATCGAGACTTTTCCAGATTGATTAAAAAATGTTACAATACCAAATTGAAAAGGCTGCCGCGGACCAAATAGCGTAGCGCGCACGAAACCAAGGAACCTCCTCGAATGCGTGAATTTATATGGGTCCCATTGTGAGTTGACATGAATATCATCCATTAAAATGTGCAGGTCCCGGCGTTTCTTTTGGATATCGGTGAAACGACAAGCTTCTCGGCTTTTTCCCAAACTGGATCTTAGACTTGGACTAATCATTATCATCACTAATTGGGCGAGGAAACTTTTTCAATTATTAATATCACTCACTCTAAACAAGCAGATATCTTGGTTCCCGCTATTTATTCTGATGAATTAGTACTGCTATTTTTCGGACTAATTGCAGAATTGGCCGGACTCGATCGAAGTTGCAGCCGGTTTCAGAGTGACGTTATATATATATATATATGGTGGAATTTTTATTTGGTGTGTTGGCTTGGCCGTCACCTTAAAAATAGATTATTATTATTATTATATATTTTATGGTGTACATTAATATCTATCTTGATGTATATTGTCACACATATGTTGTCCCAGATCATTGATCAAATTATCTGGATTCAATTGAAGTTGGAGTCTATGTCAAATCCATAAAATAAAGTTTTGATTATTTTTTTTTAATAATTGAAAAAATAAACACTTTACATTTTAACTTTTAACATTTTATTAAAAATGAAAAAAATATATATAATTTTTAAATTTTAATATTTATTTAAAAATTAAAAATATTTTCATATTTTATTTACAAATTAAAAATAAAACATATAATTTTCAAACGTTATGTTTATAAAATTTCAATTACATTTTTTAAATTTAATTTTTTAAAACATTTGGAACCTTACACACTTAACATTTAAAAATATAAAATCTAAATATGCATTTTATACTGTTAAAACAACTACATATCAAATCATTGAAAAATAAAGTATGTGAACACCGTCCTTAGATTTAAGATATCAAAGTTTTTTTTCCTTCTTGGTTGAAAAAAAAACAAATTCTAACAATTAAAAAAGCTTTTATAAATCATTATTTTAACCACACTTGAATTTTAACTTTAAGAATGTATAAGTTTATATTTTTTATTATAATTATTACTTTTTATTTTTTTTGATAATTATCATTAGAATTTGATTATATAATTGTTAGTGAAATTATACTTTTTCATGATTTAAATTGTATTTTTAAATACTGTAATTTATTAAGTATTTTTGAAAATGTTTAGAATATTTAGATTGTGCAATCTCAATATTTAAAATTACAATTTCAATAATCCTTCTAAATTTTTGATCAAAATTGATCTATAATATTTACCAAAAAAATTAAAAAAATAAAACCATTATACTGTGTGCTCTAAGAATTCATTCATTTATTAAAAAAATAAAATACCTCGAATACCTAAGTTTCATATAAAAAAAATGCATAAATTACATTATATTTGATACCTTTCAAACATTTTGACGTTTGTGATTGTTGTGCATGAATCGGCATCTAGAGTTTTAACGTGTGAGTCCATTGTGCCACTTGTACCTTCCCCTTTCTGATGTCTCTAAGGCTTTAGAACATTGTGGGATAAGGGACATTCTTACCACTCTGAAGTAAAATGATCCCAGATCGGTTAGGAATTATGTTGGAAGTCAAAATTTTGCCTAAGTTCGATTAGTCTTGATGCTAGAGTGCTTGCTATGATTAAAACATGTAGAACTATGAAAAAGATTTAACCATAAATTGATGAAGCTTTTCAAACTTTTTCAATTTGATATTTGGGAGGATTTGTACAAGATTCTAAAAATTTACCAAAAATGCAGTGCAATTTAATTCCTTATCACAACTTTGATTGGTAAAAAAAAATAAATTGAAGAGAAATAGGGCAATTTGAGTATCCAAAAGCCTTTTAAAAATAAAAAAATTAAAAAAGCACAAATTCATAATTATTATTATTTTTTTTTCAATTTGATGTATTTTTTTAAAGTGAGTATTGAAGAGAAATAGGGCAATTTGAGTATCCAAAAGCCTTTTAAAAATAAAAAAATTAAAAAAGCACAAATTCATAATTATTATTATTTTTTTTTCAATTTGATGTATTTTTTTAAAGTGAGTGAAAGTGATGTTAAAAGTGAAAGTGATGTTAAAAGTGAAATTACACAAAGATCATAAACACAAATTTAATTTAAAAAATTTAAAAAATAATATAATTATTTAAAAAAATTAAAATTGAAATTTATAAAAAACTTTATGAATATTTTTTAATCAATATAGATCCATTTTAATCTTTCTATTTCTCAAGCATTGAGAGGGATCAAATCTCTAGAAGTGCAAACATTTCCTCAAATTTTGCAAGAAATTTGATCCTTCTCTACATTATAGATTTGAAGTCAAGATAAATCTATATTAATTTAATACATTAATATTTAAGTATTATAAATTATAAATATTATAAAATATATTAATATATTAAAAAGTATTAATATATATTTTTAATATATTAATATGTCTTATAATATATTAAGTAACCACTATATTGTTTTTGTGATTGGGTTCATAGACCCTATACAACTCAGTTTGGGAAAGATATTTACGTAACATAACACATTAAAATAATAATAAAACATTAAAATAATAAATAATAAATAAAAATAATAAAAATTTATGCAAGATATATTGTATATGAATAAAAATAATAATAAAACACTTTTATATTAATCCAAAAAAAAAAATATACATGTTTCAATTTGATTCATTTACCTTAAAAAGATCTTCAAATATACATGTTTCAATTTGATTCATTTACCTTAAAAAGATCTTCAAATATACATGTTTCAATTTGATTCATTTACCTTAAAAAGATCTTCCTTTACAAAATTTTGTGTCCCTTTCCAAAAGAAATTTAATTTATATTCTATGGACCCAAATCTCAATTTCCAAATTATGTTGACAAATTTCCCAGTACTTCCAAGTCTTTCGCCAATTTTGTCAACCCTCCAAATTCTTGCATAGATCTCTGTCCAAATCATGTTTACATAGATATTTCCACGTATTTTGCCAAGACTCCAAATCCTTGGATAGATCTCTATCGAAATTTCAAGTTCCAGCAGCAAGGATTATTGGGTACCAGAACTAAATTTTGGGTCAAAGACTAAATGTTTTGTTACTTTCTGGGTTATGTAGTTTTCGGGCATGCTCAGGTTATTAATACTTTTATATATAAGAAGTTATTAGGTCATCCCAATCTCCATTTAGATTACATTTTATATATCATTAATCACAAACGAAGCACTAAGTGTCGGTAAAAGCGCCAACAAGTGTCCAGGAATATACTCTTAAACCACACCTCCTAAAGCCTCCATATATCAAAAGCAATGTCTTTTGAGTTTTGTGCATGTGGGATTATTACTATTGCACAAAACAAAAATACAAGGGGTTGAGCAATTAATTAAATACAACGCCAAAGTGCCAGCAAAGGAAATGTTACAGGTGTCGTGGTAAACACAATGAATAGCGTCACGATCCAATTGCTGGTGTCTAAAAGCCTTGTGCATATTCTTCCTGAATATGGAGAAGCGGCGGGCGTGTTCCTCCGCTCCTGAGTATTTCTTATTGAATTTCTTCACAAAATAAGCAAAATGGGCCTCTGCATTCAACAACCCTCGCCTCAGATCGTCTATTACTCCCTCGTCGTCCATGTCGGTCACTTCATGGATTGGATTCGGAAGAACGCCATTCAGATCAGAAGAGCTGTAATAGTCGGAACTAAGAATAAGAGGGCGAGGGAAAGGATCCCTGTTATCATCGCAACGCTACTCATTCTTTCCTTCGCTACCGTATGCATATGCTCCTTACTCTTCAAGGCAGGGGCCAAATATAGCAGAGGAGAGTTTGATTGGTTGGTGGGAGACATCATTTTATGAAGCACTAAGTGCTTATAGACGGCTGGTTCCTCCAATAATATCTCTATAGCAAATGGTAAAGTTCCATCAGGGCGCTACAAACAATATTCAGAATTCAAATTCGACACAAACAAATTGGATATTACATTGCTACATCATATTTACATTATACATCACTAAACCAACTAAACCGGAGATTAAAAATGGGAATGTTACATTCCCCTCCTATAATTTGCATTGTCTCTGTGCATACAATATTACATATGTCTTCCATTTTCACCAAGAACACTTATGCATTTAACTTATCAATCACGGTTCTGATGTACTTGTGAGATGTGCACTATATATGTGAACTACAAATTCTTAACTTAGATTAGTTTGTCTAACACTCCGAAATTGCATCACACCACTCTTCATAAATCAAAGGATAGCTATTATGGAAAGAAAAACAAGTTTGCAAAAAGTAAATGCTTTTGAATTGAAACACCCGTTCCTTAAGCGCAAGTTTTGCAAATTAAAATGAATGATTGTGATATTTCAACTAGTCCTTGTCTCCTAGAAGTAATTAAAAGCCTTTTAATTGAGTGTGTGTATTAGTTCACAGTGTTACCATGCTTTACTTGACTATTGATATTATCATTTCTCAGCATGTATAATTTTGCATCTTGCTTGAGTTTGAACTAATAGCTCAATACTTTTAAATGAAAAAAGAAAACTCACACTACTGAAAGATGCTAAGCTACAAGAATTAAACAAACATGTATTTTAATAAAAACATAGAAATAACCTACATATCCATAGCTCTTGCTCTCTAGAATGGGTCCCCTCTAGAAAGTTGGATGATGAGATCTGCCACAACAATATTAAACTTTAAATCAGAGTATAAATGAACTTACAATGGCCATTCCAGAAGTTGTAGAACAAAGTTATAAGGGCTTTGTATTTTATTCCTGAAATCACAAACTTCTACATTGTGTGTTCTCCCTAATACAAGTGTTGGCCCTTGTATTTATAGAGTTCAAGGTGGAATCTTCATTAATTGAAATATAACATAACTAAAACTGAATTGAAACTAACTTTTAAACAATCCCTGTCTCTAAGGAATGATCCCCATTTTCGTTATATCATGAAGAGATAGGGTGTTGCGATCCCACAAGTGATTGCAACCCCATGCTAAGGGATCAAAATTACAATAACATGAATGCTTGAAATGTCTTCCTAGATTCCTATGTAGCTGGCAAGTTGTATTCATTCTACCGATGAGTTCCTAGCTTGAAATCCACTGATCTGGAGATGCCCCCATGTGATGCATTCAACCTATATTAAATATTTTGTTGAATGAATTTAATCCCCCCTCTAATTGTGCTCTGGTGGATAATTCATTACAAAAAAACCATCATGAGATTGCACCCAAAATAGGCCTACGCCCAAAACAAATCTTTCTCCCAAAAATAGGCTTGCGCCCAAAATAGACTTTCTTCCCATAATAGGCTTGTGCCAACAAGCCCCCAACAATGACATGTGGCTCATCCCGAGCCACTCAGGTGGTGCGCATTCCCTGTACAACCTTTTCGAAGTTGTGAAACTTCTCTGCTAGTTCCTTTCCTTTTTCCTTCACCTATGCAACTTTATCTGTTAGCACCTCAACCATATGAGCTATTATATGTTCTTGTAGTAATGTTGCACTCTCTGAATGTGCCTACACCATCCTTGTCTTCTCTTCCTCCAACTGCACAATTATCTGTGATGCTTGTTCCTGGAGGGGCTCCAACTAGGATTGTCTTTCTTGCTTATTGATCTGCGTTGTTTTTAACTTTGTCTGCAGGGTCTTCATCTCCTGGGTGCCCTTCAAGCACTCAGTAATTCTCATGGTTTTCTGTTGTTGCTTCAACTTATGTATGGAAGCATTGATTTTCTCCTCTTGTTGGTCCAACTGTTGGACCTTTTCATACTCTTCCAAAATGGTCCAAATCTGCACAGTTCTTTCGAATAGTTCTGCGACTTCCCTTGCCATCTCCTCTATCTGGAGTGCGGTTTGTTGTTCTCTTTTCTCTCGAACCTCATGAGGGGTCGTAGGATTAAGTTTTTCTTTTAGCTCCTCGATTTCCTGCCTATATCCCTCAATCATCTGTGAAATGATCTTTATCTTTTCCTCTGCATTCCTATATGGTGTTTGCGCGCTATCTGGAATGCGATTGTATACCATTGTTAGCCCATGCTCTAGTTTTTCAGTGCATTATTTTTCCTCCTACTCCGAGGTCAACTAGTCACATGTAATCTATAACATTTATGTGACTCCCCTACCAACCTCCAAGTTAGTAGCATTCGCTCTCTGGATTGTACTTCCTGCATTATACTAGCCTGTAGTTCGTATAGTGCCTTTGTGGGTATCTGCACCATGACTACCTCAAAATGGTCAATGTACCCCATGGGTTTCTGTGTAGTCTCTTGATCAATTCTGACCATTTACCTTGTGACCGTGAATGTATCCCTACTTTGCACTACTATCTGAACTGTCTCATCTCCTTGTTTCTGCGTAGGGGGTCACTATGTCTTTTCATGTTGCTACACTGTGGCTTGTGGTACTGCATGAATTTTTAACTATTGTAGAGTTTCATGGAATTCTATGAGTTTTTCCATGATCTCTTTTATCTGTGCTTCTGCAACGCGGACCACATCTTCCCCCCTTTAAGCCTTCCAATTGGAACACTCTGTGTTGATTTGTTAGTTTCAATAGGACATGCGAATAGCCTAATGTGGGTTCTCCCATACACTGCCATGTCTTTTTAGAAAAGACATTTACTTCAGAGCCTAAATCTAGTATAATATCTCCCATGTTGAAATCCCCCATGTTGGCATTTAGCCTAATTTCTCTACTTGTCCTTCTTCTTGTATGGAGATGATTGATTGTTTTCTTCTCTAACTGTTAGAAATAATAGGTGTGCTCATTTAACCATAGACAATATAACAATATTTTCACCCAACCATAGGCCGAAGTCACCCCCGAGCACCTTCACCTTGACAGAGAATAATTCTGGAAGAAAACCCTAGGCCTAATAGCCAATCGAGGTAGCGTATCACTCTCTAGAGCTAGCCTACCAAGGCAGAAAGTCCAAACCTTAACCAAGAGAAAGTCCAACCCTAAAACCAAAAATACAAGTTGCAGTAGCTGCAACTACTCTCCAGACTTGCGCACTTACTAAATTTCTATAGTGCGCACTAAATTTCTGCAGTTGCAAGCTGTGTGTATATAAATGAGCTCCGGCATGCTGTATTTATATTTCTCTTTCTTAGTTGTCTAGGATGACTTCTCTTTCTAGAGGCTAAAGACTCAATATTAATTATTTTCTTTAGCCGACTTGTCTTCTAGGGTTATGTACAAATCTTTAGAGTTTCTTCTTTCTCTCCAGAATATTCTATTCTTGTCAGGGTTACACGTGGAGGTTAATACCTCCCACAACTACCATAATATCAACACTCACTCCTAGCTAGGGAGGTATTGAAAACAATGGTCTTGAGCACATATATACCATTCAACTGGTAGCATCATCATAGCCACACATGCTATCTCAGGATCAAATCACGTGTTAAGCCCTAATATTAGCTCATTACCCCTTAATAGGGGCATATTATATTAGTAATGTTATTTTATTTATGTTGGCTTTAGGCCATTAGTTGTAATTATACCTCCTAGTCTCCTATATATACCAAGGAGACATTTTCATTTTGAATCATCTTGTACTTGAACATTTAAGTGGGGTAAAAAGAGGTTGCCCCCTTGAAGAGGCTTATTATCTGAAATTATCTCTTTTTCAAGGCATTGAGTATTTTTTCTGAGGTTTTTCTATGCTATATTGATATTTGGTTCTTAACATATGGTATGAGAGCTCAAGGTCTTGGGGTTTCGCTACTACATATGAGACACCTTGGAATTTTCGGAGTATACTTTTTTTCTACAACATTTCAGAAGGAACAACTTAGAGAATATTTAGTAGATGGATCAAGGTACGTTGGGTTCAAAATTAATCTTCTGAGGCCTTATACTTTCGGAGATACAACCTGTACAAGATAGGGTTCTGAAATCATCCTGAACTGAGTCATTGCGGAATTTTCGCTATAAAAAGTTTTCTGTAACGTTTCAGAATCTAAACTCCAGAGGCTATTCACAAAAATTAGTAAGGTATCTATGGTAAAAATTTCAGCTTTTGGGTCATATTAAATTTGTAGATACACCCTGTGTAAGATAGGGTATCTGACTAGTCCTATTGACTAGTCTCAAGAAGGTGTTCTCGATAAAAAAAAACATAACTTCTTCCTAGAGTATCCAAATTGAGTGGGACTGGTTGCAATGGATCGTGGACAATCTGTAGTATTTCGGGTGTGAGTTTCAAAATTTATATCAATTATTTTGTGCAGGGCACGCTATACAAGTGAGATCTCTTGGAAAGGCCAAAAATCGACAAGTTGTGGGGAAGTTACCATAAATTCCACTTGGCACATCCAATTTTGATCAGACCTGTGGCATTGCATAGAAGAAATATCAGATAACTACATAAAATAAAGTTTCATACCCAGAAGGGATGAAACTTGGGAGATACAATAGAAGAAAGATTGTCTAGCAGAACCACCTCAAAATCAAGGTTCAAAAGTGATACTTGGCCAACATGCCACCCAAAAAGGGAACTTCTACACCAAATAAGCCTCCAGACAATCCTACTTGGATTCTTGATGAAGGTGAATAAATGCGTAGGGACATAAATGATTTACAAAAGAAGATAGTAACAAAATATGAACTACAAGAGATGATGGAGGGTTTAAAAGG
>JASDQU010012381.1:99512-109792 GCA_032191745.1 Picea mariana
AGTGATGAGCCTATCTTGGTGCCATCTCTGAGAGGTGTTATCTCGGTGCCACTTCTATGGTGTTGTTAATTTATCTACCCTCATTAGGTTTTGACAAGAAGAAGATAAGTATTTTTTATCATGATTCTTCATTGTTGGTTTGCTCCTGTGATAAAGAGCTTGTTCATGGTTGTAATGGAATATTCTCTCTAAGAAAAGTTGGTTGGGGTTTCCCCTGAGTTTGGGATTTTTCCACTGTAAATCTTTGTGTCCTTTTGTACTTTTTTTATCTACTGCTTATATATTTTAGTATATGATTATCTAATTTTAAAAGAATATAAAAATGCTATGGTAAATCTAATTTTAACGAAACTAATGAAAATCTAACAAGATCAACAGATAAGATCAAAGGACCATGACCCATGGTGAGATTTCAAAAAATTGACTAAGTATCAAGACAAGCGTGGATTTTTTCATAGCGATGGAGAATCAGGAGTATGTGAAGAAATAATGAAATGTGAAAGAACTCGGGGTAGGATTTCGAAAATAGACCAAGTATCAAGAATTAATGGGTCAGACATAGATGTCTCGCGAAGTGCGGTGAATTATAAGAAATTTTATAAGTACGAGGAATCGGTCAGATGAAGATGTATCGTGGAGTGTGGTAAATTATGTGAAATTGTCTAAGTATGAGGAATCAATCGGACGAATGAGATCGCAGTCATAGACAAGTGAATCTACACCCATGACCCGTGGTGAGATACTGAAACATGACTAAGTATCAAGAATGAATCGGGTGGATGGAGTTGTTGTAGAAAATGATAAATTATGACAAATTGTATAAGTATGGGTGAAAAATAAGTGCGGAGAAATGTGAAAGTGTGTTCTGGAGGCCGAGGAAGTCTGAATGTAAATTCCTTATACCCACGTTGAAATGATTGGAAAAGTTTCTAAGTATGGGTTAAAAATAAGTGCGGAAGAATGCGATTGTGTATTATGGAGGCCTCAAAAGTTTGAAATGAAGAAATGATATGCCTTAGACTTGCAGTGAAACCATCAAGCTAACAAATTGACGAATAATATTTAATCAGAGCCTAGATCAGACAATTGTTGAGAGTCAGGTTTGTGTCGAGTGTTTTGGTGGCAGTGATAGAAAATCAACGATGGACATTTAATTTAAAGGAATATTTGAGGAATGTTGAGTATTGAGTGATATGGTGTGTGTTCCAAGACCCGATGGTCCCGATATGATAAGAAGATATGAATGAATGATAATTGATCAGGAACCAAATCCAATGGGTGCTTAAAAATTAGGTCAGTTGCATGTTGTATTAGATAGAGAATGAGAAAATATCGATGGTTGAGATCAAATCAAGAACTGATCAGAAGGTTGTTGTGCATTGTGGTTGCATGGCATGTTTTAGTGGAAAACAAATAGATCAATTGTCAATATTAAATCCAAAGATAGAACAATGGTTGAGTGCTGAGGTTGTGTTGTATGATGTGTAGATAATGGATCAATGGCCATGATCGATTCAATAGAACACATCCTATGGCTAATGAGAATCAATATTTAAGCTATGTCCAATCAGTAGATAGTTGCGAATTAGGAGGAATTTGGGACCAGTTTCGAAGGATTTATATAGTCCAAATTTTAAGGAATATCTAAGTGATCTAGATCCAACCTCATGAGAAATATTGTTTGGATATGTGGACAAACCATTGGGTGTATTCTTTGTATAAATAATGATACTCAAATCCAAGTCAGGGTGTGAAAAAAAAAAGGTGAGTGAATGTGGATCATGTGAAGAGAAGCTCCAAGGTTCCGAGGTACGAGGATGCTAGAGAATGAAAGGAAGATAATGTAATCATCTAATGGTGTATAAGAGGTGCAAGGTATAAGGAACTTCTGAAATCAAGCATATTATGAACTAAAGGAATGTGTTGTGACAAAAGGGACATAGCAGCAGTGTTATGCAAGTGAAGGCTTGAGGGAAAGAGAAGATTTAAAATTATTGATAGATTGAGGAGATTGGTGTTTCTAGTAGGTTGGTGACTACATATTACTAAGTTGGTGCTCAACTAAGGGTATCAGTGTCTCTCGCAGATTTCTGCCTAAAAATATAGCAAATGTAGGTTGGTTCCTATAAACATTGTTGAGTTAGTCCTCAACTAAGGGGATTGGTCTCTCCTGCAGGTTGGTGCCTGCAAACATTGTAACAGTAGGTTGGTACCTACATGATTATATAAAAGAATTATTTTATGGTTTTCTCTCATTTGATTTTCCACATTAAATATCTATGTACTGTGGATTGTATGGTTTTGGTTTTATCTTTAACTGTTATAGTTGGTGAAGTAACACATTGATAAATATTGTGAGAAAACAAAAAGTAGTCTTATATTGATTCAACCCCACTCTCAGTATAAGTAAGTGTTCCAACAATTGGTATCAGAGCAAGTTCCTTCAAAATAGTCTAATGAATGGAAGATGAGTCCCCACAACACACATGGATAAACATGAAGGTTTATCCACAAACAAAGCTCTAGTATTCGATGGATCAAACTATGCATTTTGGAGCATAAGAATGAAATGTTTGTTGAAGGAACTTAAGTATGACATCTAGAATGCATTTGAGAATGGTTACACGGATCCAACAACTCCACATGTAGATTCAGTTGAAAAGAAGCTCATTTACTATGATTCTAAGGCCATGAGTACAATCCATTGTGGTCTAGCAGAATCATATTTTTCCAAATTCATGCATTTTTAATCAGCAAAAGAGATGTGGGAAAAGATACAAAAAATATATGAAGAAGATGGCAAATTCAAGAAGGAAAAATTACAAATACATAGAGGAAAATTTGAGACCCTTACGATGAAAGAGGAAGAGAGTATTGCAGACTACTTTCCTCAAGTAGATAATATTGTCAACACCATCAGAGGATTGGGTGAAGAGGTTAAAGAAACAATTATTGTGTAAAAAGTGCTTAGGTCACTTCCCTCAAGATTTAATCACAAGATATCTTTCATTGAAGAAATGAAGGACCTAGACAATCTAACAATGGATGAATTACGTGGAATTATCACTGCATATGAAATGAAGATAGAAAAGGATAAATAAAAGATAGCAAGGAATGAATCAACATTTATGGAATCAAATAATACAAATACACAAATAGTGATATCTTAGACAACGAATCAGATGAAGAATAATCCAAATTTTTCAGGAAACTCAAGAGAGGGTCAAGAAAATACAAAGGTAAGTTTCCCTTCAAATGTGTTAATTGTGGAGAAGTAGGACATTTTGCTACTAAAATTCCTTATGCAAATAATATAAACAACAATATAAAATAATATTATAGCTTCAAAGGGTACAAGAAGGGTAAGACTGAAGAGAGAAGAAATTTCCATAGACAAAAGAAGAATCTATTTACCAATGAAGAAAACAACTCATCTGATGATAGTGATGGTGAAATAGAAGAAATTATCTTTATGGTTTTAAAAATGCAAACTAATGTCCTAGAAAATGGAAATGAAGACTCAGCAGAAGAACATAATCTCAAGGTTGATGCAGAAGTAGATATTGAAGGAGAGATCGCATGTTCTCTAAATTAAATAGATAAACTAAGGAAAAAGAAATGGATAATAAAGGAGCAGCCAAAGAAGTATAGAAAATAAATGCTTGGTATAAAATAAAGTTCTAATGAAACTGAAAATATCATCATCAACTTAAAAACTTGAGTAGAAGAGGAAAACAAAATTGAACAAGTTTTAAGATCCCAATTGAAAGAAAAAGAAGATATTTGCAATAGTCTAGAACCATAAATAGTTTATATAAGAAAGGAGTTGGAAATATCACATACCAACAAGAAATTTGAAAAATCTCTACAACCTTGAATGAAATCCTAAACTGTCAAACATCACCATTTGAAAAAATTGGTCTTGGTTACAATGAAAAGAAGGAAGCTAATAATGAACAAGCCTCAACCCCTTCAAAACACTGAAGTGTGTTAGAATATTTAGACACTTAGGAGTTAGTTAAGATCTACTTAGTCTAATGTGTCGTTAGGTAAAAGTGTGTTTCTTTAGTATGCATTAGTATGCATTTGTAGATAGGAAATCTGACAGTCACTATATGTTCCCGACATAGAGTGATCTGATGGTTCATATTCTCCTCGATCTTAATGTTCATTTATCTGTGGATTAACAAACAATTGGTCCATGATATCTATTTAAAGAGCATGGAAGGTCATTTGTCGATGATCGATTGTGAGAAACTCTCTTTTAAAATATCTCTGTAATATTTTTTCTTTCGCATTAATAAACTGCTCTAAGTGGTCGCATTGGCTGGGGCCATGGATGTTTCCTGGTGAAAACCTGCTTCCCTCCAAAGGGTTTCTCAACCTATCGGTCTTGGATCGTTCAAATTACTGAGTCAAAGAGACTCCTTGGGTCCCTGTGGGCACCCAAAACCAATATATCCACACACACAAGTACTTTTCGCAAATGATCATGGCTATGACAGTGGGTCTATCTCTTCGTGAATCGGGCTTCGAGGATATCCCAAACTCCTCCTTTGAATTTTCCCGAAGTTTTTTTCTCCAAACCTCTAGGATTCCAATTTTTGAATTCCTTAATCTATTTCCACGTGCTCTCCTTGCATTCAACGGATGGGTTTGAATCGCAACTTCTGACTTCATGATTCTTCCTTTAGCAAGCCTTCAAACTTCTCGAACTCTGAACTGTTGAAACTCCTTTCAGCTATACTTCGCGTAGTTCTCCTAGATATGATGGTATGGAATCATTCATCTCCCTCCGAAACAAATCTTGTTCACTGAATCTTATGGAAAATTCAGGGACCTCTCTCCTTGAAGATTTCTCGCCGCTCTCCCTCCTGAGCTTTACTTCTTCGATTTCCTCTTGTTCTTCTAAACACTTCCTTCGACACTTAGACAAATTTTCAACCTATGCACACTTTGCAACGGGTCTTCTTCCACGCTCGACTCTTCTGTGGATAATGTTTCACTCCTTGTGACTTCTTTCCAACAAATTCTCTTTTCTTGTGATTAAAACCATGCTACTCCTCCCAAGATTTCGTGTAATGTCCCCAAGGCCGAGCCCCGTTACAGATCATGATATATGCAATGAATTGTAAATGTGCTCTATAGGCTGGTGAGCCAAGTTTTGTATAAGCTGGAAGGCTTATGTGGTTGTTAGGCCAGGAAGCCTAAGTGTTTGAAGGCCAGGAGCCTGTTGTTGTACTCGTATGTATGCAGAATATTTAATAACATATAAACACCGCCAGGTGCAGACCGACCACGATGAATGAGTGAAGGGGGACTGAGCATCCACAGAGTGGGAAAGGAACTAGGGGCTGGAAGGTGGGAAAAGGGCTGAGTGATGAACCTAGGGGCTAAGCCTAGGGGCTTAAACCCGGAAATAATATTTTAATATTGTTTCAAAAATATATGTGCATCATATGTTTTTATCCTAAGTCCTTTTGGAAGGACACGTGATTTCCCAAAGTGGTGGGAGGAACGCGTGTTGGTGGAACGCATGCAGTTCCCAGGGTGACAAATGTCCACTCTGACGCATGCAAATAAAACGGGAAAGGAATAGCGGTGAGGGGGGGCTCTCATATTCCATTCGACCTGACTGCCCTGAGGAGGAGTGGTACGAGCCAGTTTGCAAGAGACCTTGAATATGTCTGTTACAAAGAGGAAACCTGGGTGGGGTGCTGAAGAATGCATGTTTACCCTTGTTTAGAGCCGTGAGAAGGTTCCATTCCCATTTCCACCGGATTGTCTGAATGCGTACGGAGCTCTGAGCAGTATGACTAACCCGACTCCTGTAGAGGACCTTTGGGAGACCCTGTGACTCGAATGTCTGTGTCTGATTCTGAGAAATTCCTTGTGTGTAACCCTAGCCTATGAGAAGCCTGTGTTGAATTCAGAGAAGAGTCTCTATTTACCCAGGAAAAGCTGAGCGAGCTTGTGCGTGGAACCCTGTTCAGAAATCTTGACCGTGAGAATATCCTGTGGCTGCTGAACCAGTTCTTGGGAAGCCTGTGTCTGTTTTCCCTGTGTTTGTTGTGGCACGTAGTGCTTGTCTGCGCATGGCATACTGGCCAGAGTAAGCCTATGCTGAGCTTGTGTATGACTTCTCTCCAGGTGAGGGAGGTGGTTGATGTTGGAAGAGGTAGGTTGTCAGGCCTGCGAGAAACTCTTTCCAGGTGAAACAATTTGCTGGGAAGTGTTTTCTTCCATAGAGTGCCCAGCACCAGCTNGTGCGTGTGAAGGTGTATACTCCCGGGCGGAACAGGAATGTGGGGAATGAGAGTCTGGTAGTAGTGGGCGTAAGATGGCATCTTTGGGAAGAACCCTTCCAGATATTTCTGTGTTGTCTTCCCTGTAACCTCAGCCTAGCCTAAGATTCCTTGCCTTGGGGTGGAGCTCGGTCCCAGCTCAGGGGTGACCCACTGTTGAGCTGATGAACAGTGTGGTCTAAGACTAGGAGGTTCGTGGAAAGCCTGCACTTGGTTGGTGATTTCTACAGCTGTTAAAAGATAAGTATCTGAATTATGCTTTGATCATGTTGCATGACTGAGCTGTTTATGTATCATGTTTTCTGATGTGTATATGAATTAATATGATAAGGCTAAATGCTTGTTGAATATAGCAGTAATTCATATGTTTTACTCTGAGTTAAATGTATTATTTTGCTTGAATGCATGTGGTTATAAAATTCCAGTATGAGTTATCTAAAAGTCCGTGTATAGATTGGTTAGAAGAGGTTTGAAAGCCTCGGTATTAAAAAGGTACACTACAAAGTGGTATCAGAGCTAAGGTTTCGACATTGAGCCTAGATGGGCCAGTGGAGCGGTCTTTGAACCGAGAATGCAAGGGGAAATTGGGTCTGGAAGGCCAATTTTCGGACCCTGGTTTGCTCCAAAGTGTCACGGAGTTGCTAGACGAGTTAGAGTGGAGAGAAGGGGAGGAGCGAGAGAGGGATCAGGAACACATTATAATTACAGGCATTTGCCATTTGTTAATACAAAACAACAGTTTTCCCTGGATTGATTCTGTGTTATATGGATGTCTATGTGTGTTCCTTTCATGCTGTGAATGTATGTTATGGTGATGCATTCGGCAGAAATTCGTTTGATTTCAGGTTGAAGGTCTTTGAGGCTTCACGCCAGGAGGGTGTGACAGAACGTTGTGGGTTCTGAGAGCTATGCATAGAGGATGCACTTCTGAACACTGTGGGTTCAGACAAAGACGTGCTAAGGCACAGTCACTGAAGTCAACAACTCAGGAAGAAGACCTCTGAGGTTGCTGAACACCTCAGGAGGTAAGGCTGTGTGGCTGAAACACAGTCGTAGACAGAACTTTACTGTAAGTTCTGTAGAGCTCTGCCAGGTGGGTATTGAGCGTGTGTACAGGAGTGCACAAGGAAGGAACTCTGCTGAGAGTTCGAAGGAAGACCAGAATCGCTAAGGATTCTGAGAGCTCTGCCAGAAGGGCATCGAGCAAGTGAAAGGAGTGCATGAAAGAAAACAAAACCATTGAGTGTTCTGTGGAAGAGAGGGAACTCTGTCAGGTGGGCATTTGAGTTAGTGTGCAGACAGGCACATGAGAAGAGAACTCTTTGAGTTCTGGAATTCAGAGAAAGAATCCGCTGAGGGATTCTCACAAGATTACTAAAAACACGGAAACTCAGCTAGAAGCTGCTGGAGCAGACGAAGAAGCTCAGGAGGGACAACACCAGTGCGTGCATGGGAAGACTCTGTAAGGAGTGCAGGAGTCGAAGAATCCTCTGAGGATTCGAAGAAAGTAAGATTAGGAGAGAGAGTGCTTCCACGCACAGAGTCGAGCTGCAAGGAGTTTGCAGAGGAGAAAAGAAGCAAAGGTCGAGGCCTTTGAAATATTGAAATTCTCCCAAGGTTGGGAAGGAAGTGTGTAAGCTCAGAAGGAGCAACGTCAGCCGTCAGATTGACAGGAGAGCGGATATGGATCGTTGGTTTAAGCGTCCAGGAGGAGTTTAGGAGGAGCTGACAGAAGGAGGGGACCGATAGCCGTCGGATCTCACTCGAAAATCCTGTAAGTCGTTGGATCGGGAGAAGGTGCATGATGTTTAACCTCTGGAGGAGGAGCAGAGAAGGAGGATTGATCTGAGCCGTCAGATCTAGAGCAGAAATCCCGTCAGTCGTCGAATCGAGCTGGAGCTGCACAGGGTTTAGTAGTTGGGATATCGACCATCCGAAAATCAGGATTCTCGAGGTCGTAAGAATTGGGACAGCGCAAGTTGCGAAATCCTGACGAGATCTGGACCGTCCATTGGCAGAGGACACACGGCGGAGATCTAGAGCCATCGGCATTTTGGCGCATCGGGAAATTGGCATTCCCATGGGCAAGACATTGGGGAATTTCAGGTCGAAGACCCCGACATAATCTGAGCCGTCCGTTCAGGGGGACAGGTGTCAGAGATCTGAGGAGAGTTGGTATAGCAGTCATCGGGAAATCGGAGTTCTCGAGGGAAAGAGAACCGAGACATCGAAAGTCTCAAAATCTCGGAGGAATCGGGATCGTCCATCTAGAAGGACACATGGCAGGAGATCGGTGCCATCGGCGAAAGTCCCGACAGGAGATCGTTCATCGGCTAATCGAAAATCGGGATATCGAAGATCCCTGGAGCAAAGGAACCCATGCACTTTGAAATCGCGATACGCGATACCTCGATCAGTGGGGGCCAGCTGTCAGCACAACAGCGGAGGAGGACAGAGCCATAGTGGAGGCCAGCTGTTAGTGTAACGGAGCGTCAGGATTTGGACGATCGGGAATCCCGTGGGTGTATGCACTTAGGCATCGCAAACCCTGAAACCCTGACGAGGGGTAAGGTAGTGGTTACGGGGTGATGGTCGTATGGACTAGGGGCTGAGCTAGGAGAGCCGACAAGGAAGGTGCATCGCGATTCAGGGAATTGCAAGTCTGGGAGACACGAGTATTTCAACATTGGAAACCCCATAGCCCCAACGGGGTAAGGTAGTGGTCATGGAGTGACGGTCACGTTGGCCAGGGCTTAGCCAGGAGGGCTGAAGCGCATCGCAAATCAGGAAATCGAGAATCTCTGGGACAAGGAGTCCACACCCTTTGATATCGCGATAGGGAAAACCCCGATGAGAGTTTGAATGCGGTCATACGGAGGTTGGTCATATGAGCGGGAGCTGAGCCGGAAGGGCTAACGCGTGGAGGAGCGCATCAGGGATCGGAGAATCACGAGTCCCGGGGACTTGTGCATCGTGACATTGAAAACATCGAAACTCCGATGGAGAGTATGGCTGTAGTCATATACGAGCAGGTCATATGGACCAGAGCCTAGCCAGGAGGGGCTAAGGGAAAAGGAGATCTCATCAGGAAATAGAAACTCGAAACCCTAATAGAGGGATATAAGGCTGCGGTCTTATGGTATGTGGTCATATGGACCAGGGCATAGTCGGTAGGGACTAAAGGCGGAAGGGGAGCTCATCGACAATCGGGGATTGGAGAGGTGAGAAACTCTCAACATCAGGAAGCTCGAAACCCCGAAGCCCAATAACAGTTTCCTGTGGGGAAATTGTTCACGACAAGTGCCAGAGGCTGTGCAGAGGAAAAGAGGAAGACCTGTGGGTCAATTCTGAAAGGGGTTCCATTGGGGAGTCCAAGGAGCTAATTAGGCTTGAAGAGGAGATTAGAGCGATCCTGTGAGCAGGAGAGCGCGATGGGTGTGGTCGCGATTTCCTCACTGCATCAATTAGACTTATAGAAAAATCGATGTCCCTCTTCGGAGGTATTCCAGGTACCTCCTAATTCTATAAGTAATCTTCATCATTATCTTGTTTTGGCTCGTTTGGACAGCCAGAGGAAAGAATGCTGGCAAGTTGCAAGTGTTGTTGGTAATGTCGTTGCACAATGAAGAAAGCAACAGAGAGCTGAAGAGCTGGTTATAAGTCTGATAAAAGAAGCATGCAAGCTTCTACTGCTATCAGATATTTAGGTGGTATAAATTTTAATGGCAGTCATGCAGGTAAGAGTTTTATCACTCTTTTTGCATAATTGTTGAAAGGAAATTATGGTAAGAATTTCCTCTGCCAGAACTATGTTATTAAATCACATGATTATATTATTTGAATGCATACCACCGGATGTGGTAAAGGCTATAGGCCTGTGTTAATTCAAATCTTTTTAGCTTTTGAATGAACACATCGACATAGTAGAATGTCATGTTAATTTGGTTATGGGGTAATAACCAAAGAATTAAAAGA
>JASDQU010012382.1:6135-24727 GCA_032191745.1 Picea mariana
ATTGTTGTTGCAATCACACAGGATTCTCCTATTACTGCTACAGCCGATCAAGCACCTACTATCATTAGCTATGCATCTTCGTAGAAAAGGAAACGTCCATTCAAAGGAAAACCTTGGAGATCCATTGATCAAATTGGATAAACATCAAATCAGAACCCTCTGGCCACTACAACATAGAATTCTCCAGGGGTACGAATACCATGTTTTACCTTATGCCTAGAACTGCAGGAAACTATCTTCACCTTTCAAAATAAATGTACTCAATTTGCAGCAGAATCATTGGTGCTGCTTGATGATTCTGCGCATCCCATGTCTATTGACGATATCTAGATCATCATAGACCCTAGTATACAAGAATATCCTCCTTGTGTGCTTGAGGAAGAACAACCTGTTCCTCCTCCAGCAACGAAGAAGCAAACCACTACTTTCATTTCTACTTTACCCAGGAAAAAAACGAGGTCCACCAGGTCTGTCGAAGCTGCAATTGGAAGACAAAATATGGAGCAGGCTATTCCTATTCTTCGTCCACTATTCCCTATGGTTGATGTAGAGACAGTTCCACAAGAACCAACTATCCACGTCAAGACTGATCCACAAGAACTAGTCCTGACAGACATAGTTGTTACACCAGAACCAACTGCTCCACAAAAGATTTTCCTACCAGAGCTACTAATATTGGACCCAACTGACAATGTCGAGACTGCTCCACAAGAACCAATCCTGACAGACACAAATGTTCCACTAGCACCAACTGTCCATCTCAAGACTGATCCACAAGAACCAGTCCTAACGGACACAGCTGTAACACAAGCCACAACTCCACAGCATGCTAAGGATGTACCACTTGCCCAATTGTTTGCCCAAATAGAGCATAAGATCAAGCATACATAAAATTCCAGGATCGCTGCACTGGAAACATATAATGATAACCTCAAGTCTAGATTAAAAACCCTGAAACAAGAGGTGGCAGATGCCAAACAGAAGAATCCAGAGGGGATAACCATGGACATCCTAGCACTAACAAAAGTTGTTTTGGGCAGAAACAAAGAACTAATGTGTTTTGAGTGTGGCAACATTTACTATGAGGTAGGATATGAGGTAGTCAAAGTTCTAATTGCTATAGGACCAACAAATGTACCAATCAAAACTGAACATGGACTTCCTTCTACACAAAAATCAGTAAAACAGAGGAGACCTCATCGCCATAAATCAGCTCCTGGTATACCAGAAGATTGCAAACAAGAACCTTTTTTTTCTTCACGAAATGTTACTCAAGCAACTCAAAGTGATCCTGTTCTCAAACATAAAGGAACCCAGATAGATTGTTGACTCAACAGATTTTCTTTCTGACACAACATTCTACATTACCGACACTTAGAAATTTCTCTTCACAATTTTGCACTGGAGGAGATACTGATCTACTTCAGCTACAAAATAAGGTTTGAATTTGTTTTGCATGAGGACATGCAATGTCTTCAGTTGGGGGGTATGTTAGGACCCTGAAATGCCCTTTTTCACTACACCTTTTGATCATTCAACCTTCTCATTCCTAAGCTAAATGATTATTATAATGAGCACCAAGACCCTTTTTCCCAAGGTACAAACTATTCATCTTGCTTTTATGTTTTCATTTACTTAGCATGTTTGATTGATAACGTTCACATATTTTACCTATGAAATAATGTAACTAATGATCAAAGTGTTAGAACAACCCACTTCAAGAAACTCGTTGTTGTCACAGCTATGCGCAATTCCTGGAAGTTGTTACAGGACTTCTGCAATGGATGCCCATTTATCCTGGAAGCTGTTACAGGACTTCTGCAATAGACGACCATCAATCCTAGAAGCTATTACACAACTGCTACGACAGAAGCCTATTAATCTCGGAAGCTGTTACAACAGACGCCACCAGTCCTATTGTGATACCACTGTTGCAACACCTGTTGATTAAAATGATGGTTCACAATGTTGATGAAGGAGAATTCAAGATTTGGTATTAATGATATCTAACAAACAGCCTGAGAATCGGGGATTCTCAGGACTACTCTGTTTCTGAACACTGATTGACTCTGACTATAAATAGTAGATCTTTTGTAATGTAAAGGGTTGTTAGTCTTTTTGCTTGAATTGAAGAAAGGAATGATTATTGTACACAAACATCTTTTTGGCAATTGAATGAATAAGTGGATCGAATTTCTTTAGCAGACTGTAACCTATCTTTTGAGTGGATTCAGTGAGAAGGAAAGGGCCCACCTTCCTCACCGATTCCCCTCTGTTTCGAATTCTAGATTTAGTCATTTTCATTGCAAATGGTTTAACTATTAGATATTTCTGAATACAACTATTGTTACAATTTAGTTCCTTCTTTGTAAATGCGCATAAACTTGTCTCATGAGAATTAGAAGTCAGTTGTTGAACATGACTAGAGAACTACTTTTCCTTTTTCTGCATTAGGTTAAAATCTTGTTTTGGAGAATTAAAAGTGTGAAGTAGCTTATTGCAATAAGTACATTTCCCTTCAGCAATAGTATAGAATTTCTTCCTGCAAAAGTAAATTACAAAGTTAGATTAAGGTAGGCAATCCATGGACTTTGTAGATTCATTGGTTTAGATTGCAATTATGATTTTAATTCTGTAGCACTCCAGTTGTATCAGCACAATTGTGTTAGCAATATTTTTTGTTTGATTTTGTTAAAAGAACTTCCCTACTGCAATTAGATTAGAGATGCTCTCATAATCTAGCATAGACTGTGCATAATTATCTTGAAATAACAGACTTCCTTGGGTTGAAAATTCATATTGAACACTTTGATTTTCCATTCAATTAGATAATTAAAGTGCCCAAAAGTAGTATGTCACAATTGTCAACAACCAGGTCATTATGCAAGAGAATTTCCTCTTCCACCAACAACTTGTATGTATTGTCGTGCATCGGATCATGACATAGAATAATATCCAACACTATTATTAAAGATTCAGGAAAAGAGGAATTAGAACAACCAGAATGTTCAGTGGATTTCAGTCGAAGCAAGGGATGAAGGACGGAACATCAACATAGTTACTCATGGAGGAACTAAAATAGGGAACGATGTAGTTTGACAAGAGCCCGAAAAAAAACAGTGGGTGAAGAAGAACACTGAACCAAAGAAGCATTTTGACACAAGAAAGACAAGAATTTCAGAAGGAAGACATGGTGTCGACTTCAACTACGCAACAAAACAAAGAATCACCAAAGCATGAGATGCCTCCAGTATTGGATCATACCAATGAAATGTAACCCATGGGACAAGTAAGTACAATCAAAGGTTTTTTTCAATCATGTGTAAAAGTATTGAATGATCCATCATCTATTAAAATACTGAAAAACATATTAGAAAGATGTAGTATAGAGGTGGAAGGAAAAATAGAACCAAAAATAGTCAATCACCTACATACAAGAAAAAGAACTAGTAGGGAGTTCATATTGAATTCCAATATCAGATATTTCAACATGGGAGATATCATACTGGATCTAGGATCTGAAGTTAATGTATTACCAAAGAATACTTGGCAATGCATGGGAGAGCCCACATTAGGATACTCACCTATTCAATTGAAACTAGCAAACCAACACAGAGTCCTACCAATCGGTAGACTGAAAGGAGTGACAGTAGACCTTGATGGAGTGCACACTAAAGAATATTTTGAAGTCATTGAAATAGTGGACGACACAACACCTTAACCAGCGTTACTTGGTTTGGATTGGGAATTTGACAACCAGGCCATAATCAACTTGAAGACAAGGAAAATGACATTTGATTCAGGAGAGTACAGGCTCATCGCGCCATTAGATCAATCGGACAGGGAGAGGTTTGTAGAACCTACTTTCCTATACTTAGAGGAAATCAACCAGTTGTACAGAAAAACTGGGCACGATGAAGATTATGTGAAACCAATTGCAGATGGGATACTCATTTCAAAAAGAATTATTTCATGTGAAACAGACTCAAATACCAGTTTAGATAACTAGCAGCAAAGTCTACACGAAGTTTTGACGAGAAGATGTGCACGAATAGACTGCGCAGTAAGATGGTAGGCACAGAAGTAAGGGAACCACCTAGTTTCCATGGAGCCAACGATTTGGAAACATTCTTGGCACAGTATGAAGATGAAGTCTTAGAGAATCAGAGACTCTTAGCACTTTACATAGCACTCAAGGCCACACCTGCAAAATGGTGGGGCACACACAAAGAGACAATCACATATTGGTACCAATGTAAGTGCTTACAATGCATAAGGTTCGATGCAGAATAGAAAAACAATAAACAATAGAAGTACGATGGAGAAGAAGCACCAACGGAACACTTGGAGAAGTTTCGAACATTGTGTAAAATGACACCCCCAGAGGAATGTCCTCATTATTTTATACACACTCTAGAGGGCATACCAGCGAATTGGTATATAGACCAAGAATTGTGCAAAGGAACAACAACCAGGATGACATTGCAACATAATTTTACTGTCACTTTCTCATTTGAACATGAGAAACCAAACATAGATAGAACTCTGAAAAATATAAGAGGTTTTATATTCATCAAGTAACCGGAAGTTGAACTCATAAAAGAAGAACAACAATGGAACAAACAGACAATCAAGGAATTGTTGTCATGTTACCATGTGCAAGAGGAAGCACCAGATGAAGATGATCCACACAATATTCATATCAAAGAAGAAGAAGGTGAAAGAGAAGTGGAGGTTTCTCCCATAGAATCAAAATTTATCGATGCGCCAATCAAGGTAAAGAAAGTAAATATTGGGATAGATGAGAACCCCAAAATGGCTAGCATTGGAGATTATTCGGATGAGTAGACAATAGAAATCATAACAGATTTGTTGCACGAGTACAGTGACTTGTTTCCCACAACATTTATAGAGATGAAGGGTATAGAAGGAGAGATAGGAGAGATGAAGATACCACTCAGACCTGAAGCGAGACCGATCCGACAACGACCATATAGATTGAACCCAGTATACAAGCAGAAATTCAAAGTTGAGTTTGACATGATGCTTGAAGACGGAATAATAGAACCAGTCGAAGAGTCATAATGGATAAGCCCAATGGTTGTTTAGGAAAAAAATAGGGAGGAATAAGAATATGCATCGACTTGAGGAAGTTGAATGATGCATGCCTACATGACTCGTTCCCTACACCTTTCATGGATGAAGTGTTAGAAAACGTAGGAGGACATGAATCCTACTCATTTAATGATGGATTCTTAGGCTACCATCAGATCAAGATAGCACAAGAAGATAGACACAAGACCACGTTTGCGACATAATAGGGATCCTACCAGTACACAGTCATGCCTTTTGGACTGAAGAATGCACCAACAATATTTTCTAGAGTAGTCATCGTCGCATTTAAGGAATTCATCCATCAGTTCCTAGAGGTATACCTGGATGATTGGATAGTCTATAGTTTGTTGAAATCCCATGTAGAAGTCTTACGGATGATGTTAGAAAGATGTAGGCAATGCCAGATATCATTGAATATAAAGAAATGCATATTCAGAACACTGTTTGGGATAGTATTGGGCCACATAGTATGCAAACAAGGTTTATTAGTAGATCCTGCAAATATTGCAGTAATTGTTAACTTGCTAGCACCAAAAATAGTCTCTCAACTAAGAGCGACATTGGGACATATAGGATACTACAGAAAATTTATCAAAGGATACGCGCAGATTACCGTGCCAATGGAGAAAATACTAAGAAAAGACACAAAGTTTCAATGGAATGATGATTGTCAACAGGGCCTAGATACGCTGAAAGAAAAGATAGTCATCACGCCCATACTAGTATTTCGAGACTGGGAAAAGACATTCCATGTGCATGTAGATGCATCATCCATAGCACTTGGAGCTATCTTGGTGCATCCAGGAGTGAGAGACTTGGATCACCTGATAGCATTTGTGAGCAGGAAGCTATCCAACTCAGAACAGAATTATAACACCACAGAGAGGGAAGACCTAGCTATGGTCTATGCACTATAGAAGTTCAGACATTACTTATTGGGGAAACACTTTAAGATGTTCATAGATCACTCATCCCTTAAATACTTAGTCAACAAGCCAGTGTTGGGGGGGAGAATCTGTCGATGGTTACTACTATTTCAAGAATTTGACTTTGAAGTAATAGTCAAGCCAGGGAAATTGAATGCAGGACCTGACCACCTATCGAGGGTCATGAATGGAGAAGAACCTATGAACTTAGAGGACAACTTTCCAGATGCACAGTTATTTTTGGTATAGATCACTGACAACTAATTTGCAGATATTATTCAATACTTGAGCACAAGTACTGTGCCACAAGAATATACCACCGCACAGAAGAAAAACTTGGTAGTTAGTGCTGCAGACTATCAACTGATCTCAGGGCACTTATATAAAATGGGTGAATATAGAATCTTGCAAAGATATGTGTTAGAACACTAAAGACCAAGGGTGTTAGCCAAATCCCATGAGGGAATAGCAGGAGGGTACTACACAGGAAAATCTACTGTCCAAAAGGTATTGTGCATAGGACTTTGGTGGTTGACGACTCACAAATACTCGAAGGAGTATTGTCAAAGATGCCATGTCTTTCAAAGGGTAGGTAAACCCAACATAAGAGACGATATGCCATTACGAACCTAGGTAACATTGTAGGAATCTGACAAGGGGGAAATAGACTTTGTGGGACCAATCAACCCACAATCAAAAAGAACAAGAGCTAGGTACATTATCACCGTGATAGAGTACCTAACAAGATGGGCAGAAATCACACCAGTGAAGGATTGCAATGCAAAAACAACAACACACTTTTTATTTGAACAAGTGATCACTAGATTTGGATTCCCAAGAGTTTTGATGAGAGACCAAGGCACACACTTCATAAACAACACCATCAATGCTATGACTGAAGAGTTTGAAGTCCATCATCAAAAGAGAAAACCATATCATCCACAGTCCAATGACACAGTAGAGGCATTTAACAAATTTTTTGAGAACGCACTGAGGAAGACCTGTAACATCAACAGGGATGACTGAGACCTTAAAATAGTTAATGGCCAAGAACCACATGCAAGAATTTGATAGGGCAGATGCCATTCAAACTAGTATATGGCCAAGAAGCAGTGGTGACATTAGAAGTTTTAGTACCAAGTTTGCACGTAGCAACAATCACACATATGATAGAACAAGGCACAATAAAGGAGAAAATAAATTAGTTAATTACCATGGAGGAAGATCGGATCTTAGCAGGATTCCACCAACAATTTCAGAAAGCAAGGGACAAAGATTGGCATGATAGACACATCAAGAAGAAAAATTTCAAGGAGGGAGATCTAGTATTGATGTATGACAGTAAATCATTACAACACCTATGAAATCTTAAGATGCACTGGTTAGGATTGTATAAAGTAAAGACTATCACAGATGGAGGAGTTTTACATTTGAAAGACTTATCGGGTGCAGAAATTAGAGGGATGATCAATGGGAGACGAGTGAAGATGTATAAGGATAGTCAACCGCCCATTGCGTAGTAAAAATAGAAAATAAAATAAAAAATAATATAAATACATCAAAAAGAACCAACAGAGACATAGTGTGCCAGAGGTAGAAATGGCATGCATACTTAGGAACACAAACTCAGCGAGGAGAAGGACAACAAAAACATAAAAATGGAAACAAGCGGGAAACGGAAAGTCAGCAAAAGTAGTATGAAATGATGGGGTTATGCTGAATTAAATGACAGAAAGGACCGATGGGATGCCACATTACTCACGCCAATTGGAGGCGGCAAGGAAGAGTAATGGCAAGTATGAAAGAGATGTAGGTGCATTGAACCCATAATTAAGGTAATGTCCTTGACAAGATTCCTATGATGCCCATACAACGCACAAACGCGGGAGCAAAGAGTCCATTTGCGAAAAGAGAACAAACAGAGAGAAATAGAGACTAAGGAGCACAGAGATGAGTTCATAGAGACCCTTCAAACTCAACAAGAGTTCAACATTCACCACCATGGCACCACAAAATAAAGAAGAAGCAAGCCAGAGTGCTAGACAACTCGAAGTTAGAACCAGGTCATGGGTACAATTGGAAGGAGGCGAACAAAAGTCATCGAAGATCATTGATATCGATGAAATCCCATCCCTAGATACAACACCGGTGAATCCCACACCTATACTGGAAGAAACCCAATAGCCAGTAGTAGAGGGCATGCATGTAGATATGTCGGCATAGGCACATGAGCCATAGAACCAGCATGCAGAAACCCTGAAGGAAGCACAACTAGAGAACCCCGAAGAAGCTTCGAGAGTCAATGGAACGATGACAAATTTGGAAGTAGAAGTTGAACCAGATGAATCTCAAACAAGTGTATCAGACCACCCACTGAAAAGAACCGTAGAATATGTCATGGGTTGGGAGGAATGGTATTCCAAAATACAATCGACAACCACTGAAACCTCAAGCCAGCCACCACCGAAGAAAGACAAGCAACAGTTACCTAGGTCACCTTGCAAGCAACCTGTCGCAGCAATCGTTCTACCACAGATACCAGACAGGGTACGGGTGGAATCAGGCTTGCTAGGGTAGATTGACAAGATAAAATACTCATACCACGATGTAGTAGACACAGACAAGTTTCTAGAATTTGTAAAGAGAGTATACTTAGAGACTATGGGAACAAATCCGGTTGGGGAACTGATCAATCAGCCACTCTGATGGGCAACAAGATTGGAGAAAATAGGGATTTTAGGTCTGTTAGATCTACCACACTTTGGAAAAGTCCAGTACACAAACGCATGCATAAAAAAATTGTTGGAAGTCACACATGGAGGGGACATATGGTTTGATAAGCTCGTCTCAATAGACATTGAGCTTATTATGAAAATAACAGGGTTGTCATCCCGATGCATGGATCCCACGCATTTCCTTGATGATAAGACAAAGGAGAAATCACTTGTAGAGGAAATGAAGAATAAATACGGTACAGATAGGGGGATGCAGGGCATCATCATCAAATGGATCAATGATGTCACAAAAAAAATGGGCACAAAAATCTTAGCTTGTAATCCACTAAGAAAATGTCGCAGGGGGGAAGTTCCAGTTGGAGTTGTCACAGTTGCAACTCAATGCGTCGAGGGAACCACAGTGATCTAGGCACCATATCGCTTGAACTTGTTCTTGAACAACTGCAAGGATGTGTAGGATCTTGGAACAAAATTTCACTATTCATGGCTAATCATGTTAATAGCCTTTATGGGATGGAGGGAACCGAGGTATGTAACTTTCCTTACAAGACCCACATCTAATCAGGGAGTAAGATATTTATTGTTGAAAGACACGTTAGATGCCAGACACAAGAGGGAGAACATATCCATATTTGAAGGGTACCTATGCGATTTGTAGGAGGTCATCAACATGTGGAGAATCACNGGTGCACAAGGATCCCAATAAGAAATGGCTACAAATGCACTACTGTATCACAGAGGGGTACATCGACATGGTGATCAAAGACTGGGAAGATGAATGGAATATTCCAGTCCTCACTCAAGATTTGCCAAAAAGGATAGCAGAAGAAGAGGCAGGACAGGGAGAAGCACAGCCTCCAAAAGTCCCAGTGCCAAAGAAATGGAGGATGGTCCAGATAAAGACACAACAGACAAGTGAAGGGATAGCTAAGACAGGGACCCAGAAGGGGAATAAGGATAATACACAGTCTACCAAAGAACAACAAAAATAGGTCGAAGACGCGTAAGGGACCACAGCAAGTCCCAATTCTCAGGAACCAGGAGGGAATAAGAGACCATCCACTCATATGGGGGGTGTGTGAAATAAAATGAAGGTGAAAATACCACCCCCATAATATACGATCACAGATGATGATGGGGAAATGATAGTCCAACTAGTCCAAGATTGTCTATCTAAGAATTTTGATAATGTCACGCACCACAGGGACAGGATTCAAGAGGAGCTGGCAGAAGTGCAACAGTTCCTCAAGAAGCTCTAGGAAGCACAGGCAGGAAGCAACAACATAGGGACAGGTCCATCATCATCGTAGACAAAAGAGAGACTAGAAGAAGAAGAGTGAGATCCATTCTATACGATACTGCAGCCGAACACAACATTCCACATTTCACCCAGTATGCTGCGCATGAACGAGATCGTGGGGTAGACACCCCTAAAAAACTTATCCCAAATCCAACTGGTATTGCCACGGATACCATCCAGGGCTCTACACAAGTTGTAGGTTAGCATAAACCATGAGGTACAGTATCGAGCACATGCATGCTTAGTCGAATTACAGCTAGCAACAGAGAAGTGGGATACGCTGGAAATAATATGAAAGTAGGCTAAGCTCGAGACCCAAGAGGAGAAGGAACACACAAATGAATTGGAATGAAGAGTGGCAGGAAATTTTGAGAATCTTCCAAACACCGTGCAGGGGGATGAACTCCCAGCAGTAGAAAAGATTGATCAGATTGTGTAGGAAATCGATCAATATCAAAAGGAGATCAAGAATATCCACGGGTAGATTACAACCACTACTCCACCGGTAGTGAAGGAGAAAAGGAAGCAAGAAGCCATAGAGCAGCTGAAAGAAATAGAGCAACATGTTATCACAGTAGCTGACATGTTTGATAAAGCAGCACAACTTTGGATAAAGTTGGAGGAGGATCAACAAGTCCAAAGATGGGACAAAGAAGAAGAAAGGATCAACGCAGATATCCAAGACCTCAACCAGAGGCAGAAGACAATGGCCATCATAGAGCACGTCAAAGGGGCGCATGATATGAAGAAAATGCAAGCAGAACTCACCACTGTGCAAAAACATAAACAAGAACATCAGGCTCATATGGAACCACTTCAAGAGAGTCACATAAATCATTGCACAAGCAGAGGAAGCCAAAACACAGATAGCACAGACCCAGAAAGAATGCACAGGATTGATCAGCGACAAAGTTATAGTCTAGGTAGTGGACACAATCAATGAAAAGACTACGTAGGTGAAAATACAGGCAACAGAGCTTAAATAAAAGTTCTAGGTGATCACCAAGGAGATCGAGGAAGCACACAAAGGTTAGGTGGCTCGGGATGAGCCACATGTCAGTGTTGGGGGCCTGTTGGAGGTAGGCCAAAGAAAAAAAGAAAGGTGATTTTGGGAAAGAAAGCATGCACGAGGAAAGCGACAGCTGGAAGGAAGAACAATATGCTTGCATGCAGGGAAGACCCAACGACATTCGGGTTAGGGTTTTTGCATTGTATTGAAATGGCTGAAGAGCCAGAAAATGTATAAATATAGATACTTAGGTATCATAAAGGGTTGGTTAGTTCAGAGTTTATAGAGAGAAATCATTATTGTAGAGGAATCTATTGTAGCAAATCGATATGTGATATTTTGCTGTATGATCTATTTTGATAAGCTATTGAGCCAAAGAGGATGGAAGGAGGGAAGATATTGAGGGTTTGATTGTAGGCTGAGGATCCTGGTGTGATCTAGTCCGCCTCATATAGATATGACCCAACTGAGAATAATTGTAAAGCGTGCAACGCTGTAGATGTGGAAATACTATAATAAAAGAGTTGAGAGCCAAATATTTGTGGATGTAGCTCAAGGGGGGGGTGAACCACGGTAACATATGTGTTATGAGATTGAATGCATGTGTGTCTTTACTGCTTTCGAGTGAATGTTGATATATTAATGAATGAATGTTATATTTCATGTTTATTCCCATTTGACAATATAATGGGTTGACAAGTTATAATAGTGGTTCAATATACAGTTTTCACATATCACACTCAATCCTAGGCTATAAACACCTGAGTATTACAACCACCCATTAAAGCTATCTCGGGTGAGGTTGCACAACACATTCTGTGCATTGTGTTTCCTTCTGGTTTACCAGAAGGGATGATATTTTTAGAGTCTTTATTGGAAACCCCAAAGACATGAACCCTGGGTCAATAAGCTCAGACAGAATAGTAGAATAGTGACCAACATCCACTGGTCAACCTTCATCGACCCAAATCTTCGGATGAGTCGACGTTGACAAAGCCATGTACATATATGTCAAAATCCACTCCAGGTTTACCTTGGTAGCAAATAGAATAATATTTTGTGCCACACAAATGCCTGGATACTCTCTTGAAAGTTGTCCAATGCTCTTTTCTAGGTGTCTACATGTGTCTTCTCAACACTCCCACTGCATGGGAAATGTTTGGTCGAGTGTATACCATCACATACATCATACTACCAACAATGCTTGTATAGGGAACATGTGCCATGTCCTCTATTTATTCCTATGTCTTTCAACATTTCTTATCATGTAACCTTGCTCCCACGGGAATTGGCACCTTTACAGGTTTGCAATCCCGCATGTTGAAATGATTCAAAAATATTTCAATATACTTTTTTTGATTCAACCAGAGCTCTCTAACTTCTTGATATCTATTAATCTCCATTGCTAGAATGAATTTCAATGCACCAAGATCCTTCATGTCGAACTTGGAGGATAGCTACTTCTTCACCTCCTTTATTGTGTCCATGTTGTTTCTAATCAACAACATGTTGTCAAAATATAATGATACATATATGAAACACCCACCTTCTTCCTTGGAATACATGCAGTGATCAAATTTACTTCTCACAAATCCCAAAATAAGGATGTATGTGTTGTAATTTTGATACCACATCCAGGCCATAAAGGGATCTTTTCAATTTGCACACTATCTCTTTCTTTCCATTTACTACAAATCCTTTGGGTTGTTTCATGTATATTTATTCTTCTAGGTCCCCATGTAGGAACATTGTCTTCACATCCATTTTCTCTATTTCAAGAGAAAATGTTGTAGCCAGAGACATCAGTACTCTAATGGAAGTTAATTTTTCAATATGGGAGAAAATCTCACCGAAGTCAACTCCTTCAACTTGGGAATATCCTTTTGCTACCAGTCAAGCTTTGAATTTCTTGACTCAACCTATTGCGTTCATATTTTTTTTTAATACCCACTTTCCACTGACAATCTTTCTTCCATTAGGTAATTCGACCAAATACCACATCTCATTCTTATGCAAGGATTCCATTTCTTCGACCATGGCATCCTTCCAATGATCTAGATTATATTGAGAAAAACATGAAGGAAAATATATAACAAGGAAACACACAAAGAGATATTGTGAGAAACGTAGTAATACAATTAAACTCGGGTTCTATTAACGACCGTCTGAAATACAAAAGACTGTAAAATGAAAAGCACTCAAGCTAGATAGAATGGTGGTAGCTTATCTATGAAAATAGAGATGTAACGACTATGCTCATTCACCAGCAACTGATTACAAAGAGGCAAAAAATTCCTTTTAACATAAAGCATCAATGAAAAATATCTAAACATCCAAAACCCTAACCCCAGAAGATGAAACTCCAAAAGGTTTATGGGCCCCAATGTGGTTAGTTGATACATCAACTTCTTGGGGGAAAAACTTTTGCATACAATATCCATTTGGGGCAGTCAGTACCCCATCAGAAAGGTCTAGACGAGGGTTACACATTTTGAATGGCCTAGTACATGCCTTCTCTTATCACATAAATATTTCAAAGGGTGGCAGGACGACCAAGTCCTTTGTTGCACAGAAACGTCCAAACACAACATTCAAAGTATCCCATTTCGGGCTTAAAATACAAGCAGAGGGCAGGTTTAATTTTCCAATGATGGAGATCCCAGGAGAAATTCAGATCAATGGCTTGCATGTATTCAACATTTCAAAGTTGCATGAGTTCTAGTGCCAGACAGAATCCCCGAAGTTAAATATCAGGCTCCATGCATCCTTCTCCATCGGACGATCATGATTTACTTTGGAAATTTGGGCTTTGGGAGTTTTGGCTTCTCCCCTCTAGCTTTCATCCAGAGTTTTTTTTCCCAAAGCCCACCAATTTCTCTCACGTGTCCATCCAAATATAACGGTGGTAGTTTGCTTAAGGAATTCAGGCTTCATGATTTTCAGGACTTTCCCTCCCAATTTCCTCTGGAGTACTTTCCCTCGGAGTTGCAGATTAGGTGTCACGCGTCCTCTAGAATGGATAGTCAATATTTACTTTGGGAGTTTGGGCTTCGGGAGTTTCAACTTCCCCACTCTCATTTTCCTCTGAAGTAGTTTCTCCTGGAGTCCACAAATCCCTGTTGCATATCCTCCTCAGATCGATGGTCATCATTCACTTTGGAACTCTAGCTCTACATGCAGACTGCCCCCGAGCTCTGAAGTGCCAAAGTATGTGGCAGTCATCAATTCAAACATGTGGCTCTCTCATCAATCATGACACCTGGCATCCATATAGCATAGACACATGTCACCTCTCTTTTCATGAGACGTCAGCATAGTGATGTCATTTCACCATGTCAGATCATCCTCTGGGAAGTGCTCTTGTTCAACGCCATCTCTAAGCATGGTTACAATGATCCTAAAGTTGGTAGGTGGATAAACTTTAGAGGGGGCACTAAATTAACAGGGCTACCCAGAACGTGGAACATGACTAGATAAATGACCATGCTTCATTGCAGGGATACAACTTGCTCGAGTGTTAAAATCCTTGAGTGGTCCCGCAATCGAAATCGTGGTATATTAAAAGAGCTACGTGGAGGAAGATGGTGAATTGCAAGATCAAAATCAGTGTGGGTACAAACCGCCTTTGATGGCCCTGCATTCACGTGCTTATAAAATGACAAATCTAAGAGAAGCACATGGCCGCCCACTAGGAATTAATCCTCGTTGTGATCCCGATAAAAAATAAGAAGTTAATGAAAAAGGAGTGGTGGTTGAAACCTCGACTCACTCCATAAATAGAAGGCATTGAGGGTTTGGACGTGGAGACAGAACTGTCAGCCTGAGGTACCCCTATGGATGGTTTTTCTTGTAGGCCCATGTTGATATACGCTCACGTCTGACAAAAGGATACATGCACAATTTGACAAAAGGATGCACAGATGTATAGCCTTGAATGGGATGGCCAGATCACACTTCTGGTAGTTGTAGAATGATCCGAGCATAAATAGATCAGTTCAAGATTTTGTTATGGTCATCAACTGGTTGAGTAAAGCTCCCCATTTTGTAATATTTTGATACTAGAGTTGTTCTCTGGTTATGTATAAAACTTGAAACTGTCACATTAATAAAAGTTAGCTTCTTTCATCTTCTTGTTTAAATTGTGTTGAAACACTCGTGCATGGAGGATCCAGACGAGGGTTGTAGTTGTATTGTAACGTAGGTTTGATTATAATGTTTTTGTGACCTATTCCAGTTCTTTCCTTTTGTTGTCTTATTTCCCCTTATGATGAAATTTTCGTTCATGGAGGATCCAGACGAGTGGTCATAGTCGAATGATAATGGATGTTTGATTATTATGCTACTATGATATATTTCAGTGTCTGAAACTTAAGTTAAAGAGTCCTCTTGCGCCTGAGTTTTTCTTCACCAAACTACTTGAAGGCTGGATTCTCATGGTATACTTGTCCACCTTTCTCACTAATTCTTCCTTCTTCTCACCTTTAACCTTAAACCACTGACTGAAGTTAATGAGGACTTCATTTCCTTATGCATTGCTTGTCCAGTTTTTATTTTAAAACATTCTTTTATTGAGCTTTGTCCATTTAACCTCCATTCATAAAACCTACCTCCACAACATTTTGATGGGTATTGGGCTTATCCTTCTGCAATATGAGGGTGACTCTCAGTGCTAAAATTCTTGGTGTTGTTGTTGAGGAACGAATTGAATAATTTTCCCTCGGATTGAATGACAAATAAATTTTGATTTTGAAGGTGCATTAGAAATCAGTAAATTGAAGATTGCAACTTGCACCTGGCGACTCCATTGTTTCAGTTGTGGCTGCCAAAGGCAGACACACGAGGTATTATCCACATCTACCTCTGGAAAACACCTGAAGATGACCCAAAGAGGATTATCAATAAAGGAAATCTTTGTCAAGAAGGCTTTTAGTTGTTGTTCCAGATTGAAAATCTCCATGGGAAAAACAACATTGCAGAGATCCAGTTTTAGATGGTGAGCTAAAGTTGGACACATTATTCTGACTGCTCATGTTTCACCATGGTGAATCCACTGTTTTGAAATGGAAAATATTTTAGATCATAGATATACCTTCTATGATTTTTCAAAAATAGTTGGTTTCCCTAATCCACTGCCTAATAGAGATGAATGGGAAAGTAGCCTTCCTAAATTTCAAGGAGAAGAGTGGGAGTTGCCAGTTGAACACTTGTTGGATTTTCATGATTTTATTCATCAACTTCATATTGTGCCTGAATATGTCCAAATAAATCTTTTCAGGTATTCATTAGAGGAGATTGCTTGTGATTGGTGTAGATCTCTTCCAGTTGCAAGTATCATTTCTTTGGCAGGCTTTCATGAAGCTTTTAATTCATTTTGCAAAGAGTATTTTCCAGCCAAACGTCTTTTTGAGGGATGTTGTGATGAGTTTTCTTCACTCCATAAAGATTCTTCTAGTCATGAAAGCCAGATTTGTGATGAAGCATTCACTGAAGAAAAAAACATTTATAATGAAGATCAAGAGGTGTTGAATGATATTCATTATGTTAAAAATAACACAAAAACATATGGAATCATATCAGATGTATTTTTTGTTTTAAATGTTCATGAAAATCAACATGTCTCTTTTGAATATTCTGATGATGAAGAGAAAGTGTATTCTACAGTAGATATTTCTTCTGACTATGAAGTTGAGATAGATGATAAGCTAGTGACAAAATCTAGGGAAGATTCCTCTATGTTTTTTCCTAGATTTTCATAATTGAAGGCAGATTTTGTTTGTTTCTCTTATGAATGAAATGAAAAGGATATTCTTGTCCTTGAAATAGATGTTTTTGGTAGCCCTTCTTATGCTGAGGAAGTTGTTTCAAATACTGACAAAAAACAACCAATTTTTGATGAATATCCCAGTGAAGATGATGAAGAGCAAAGCTTTTTCATGGCTTCTTTGGAACCTTGTACCATGGTTCATGTATATGATAATTATGAATATGATCCGTGGGATTATCCAACCTGCATCCATCCTTTATCCACCTGTACACTCTGAGAACATCAAACAATAGGTGAGCAGTGATGAAATAAAGGAGGTAATTTCTTACCAGTTGAGCATGCCTTATTATAAATTTTATGACCCTGTGGGGTTGTATATGGAGTTGAGTTTTCCAAAAGCATTAGAGCCTGAAAAATTATTCATCTTATCATCATTTGGGGGTATTTTCAGTGATCCAAAACATGTTTTCTTTCTGTTTCCATACTTCCCTTACCTTTTGTGGATCAATTGCAGTGAAGAAAATAATTATATTACCAGACAGTTTGGGTGGCTATGGTGGAAGTTTTCTTTCACCTAGCACATTATAAAAAGTCAGTTAGTCTAGGATTGTACATAAATAATCTCCTTCTGGAGCATGTGTGTTTTTTTTATTTTTTGTAAGTAGAGTAGTGTACATGTCAGCCTATTTCCTTCAACAAATGTATCTGAGCTCGACTCCACAACTCAACAACTAAGGAACTGAAACTTCTTGTTCTTGGAAGCTCACAGTGAGCATGCCATCCCTTGTGGAGCCAATTTTATCACATAAATATGTCAAAGGGTCGTAGGATGACCAAGTCATTTGTTGCATAGAAATGTCCAAACGTAGCATTCAAAGAAGTCCATTTCGGGCTTAAAATACAAGCAGGGGGCGGGTTTATTTTTCCAACAACGAAGATCCCAGGAGTAGTTTAGATCAACGGCTCACATGTATTCGGCATGTCAAAGTTGTGAAATTCCTAGTGCCAGAAAGAAGCCCCATAGTTAAATATCAGGAGCCACACGTCCTTCTCCATCGGATGATCATGATTTACTTCAGGAATCTAGGCTTCGAAAGTTTTGGCTTCTCCCCTCTCTCTTTCATCCAAAGTGTTTTCTCCAGAAGTCCATTGACCTCTACCATGCTTCCATCCAAATATAACGGTGGTAGTTTTCTTCAGGACTTCAGGCTTCAGGAATTTTGGGACTTCCCCTCCCGATTTCCTCTGGAGTACTTTCCCCCGGAGTTGCAGATCATGTGCCACATGTCCTCCGAAATGAACGGTCAATATTTACTTCGGGAGTTCGGGCTTTGGGAGTTTCATCTTCATCACTCCCATTTTCCTCTAAATTAGTTTCTCCTAGAGTCCACAGATCCCTGTCATGTGTCCTCCTCAAATCGACAGTCGTCATTCACTTAGAAGATCCAACTCTACATACAGACCACCTTCGAGATCGGAAGTGCCAAAGTACATGGAAGTCATCAGTTCAGACATGTGGCACTCTCATGTGTGTGTGATCCTAACATGTGGACTATGTTCTTCAATGGATCCAAGTCTAATGAAGGTGAAAGTGTTGGATGCATACTAAAAGATCCTAATGGTAAAAATATTATGATTGCATGTAGATGTAGACTTGAATTCCAATGTACCAATAACACTATTGAATACTAAGCTCTCATCCAAGGAATAAAAAAGGAAATGGACATGAAGGTGAAACTGATA